>JBBJLR010000018.1:16247140-16267683 GCA_037577145.1 Brachypetersius gabonensis
CATACACACACACACACACACACACACACACACACACACACACACACACACACACACACACACACACACAAACAAACTTTTAAATTAATGTAATATTTTGTATAGTGTACAGTTTGTTATATTGTATATTCTATTTTTATTCTACTGTTAATGCTGCTTGTACATAAGTGCTGGTTGCTGTAATCCTCGGTGCAAGAAGTTTTGGGTCAGCTGGTGGGCTGGTAGTTATGGAGTTGCCCCTGTGATCAGAAGGTCATGGGTTCATGTACCCTTGAACAAGGTACTGTCCCCACACACTGCTCCCCGGACGCTTCACTTGGTGAATGGGTTAAATGCAGAGAAAGAATTTCATGCTATGTGGTGTGGTGTGTTCACATGTGACTATAAGAGGCCCCTTTATTTTCTTTTTTTGTTCTGTCCACTTTGCTGCTATAAAAATGCAAATGATAAAAAAACATGCAAATCAGAAAAAAAAAAGGGTCATTTTATCTTATCTTTTCTTATCTTCCCTGCACAGGTACGCATTTACAGTGGTGGCCAATATTATAGTCTATGGTGTGGCCTGGTTGCTGTTCCACTTTCAGCACGCAGCTGACCCATCCTTGGCCGACCACCTGAGTCAGGCTGACATCCCGATATTCAGGGTGAGAGCATCACAAGAGCATTAGAACACTTAAAGGAATAGTTCAGCCATACATGATAATATTGCTTGAATGGAAGTCAGTACTCACCAGTTAGCACAACATAGACATATACACTGGAAAAATAGGCCATTTTAAATTCACTGTTTCCATGAGCTCACAAACAACAAGCCATTTACATCTTTCTGCCTGTCCAGTCTACACCAGGTTAGCCCTTACCCATTCACAGTGAAGTTATAAGGGAGGTTGTAGCCTAGACTGCACAATTCAAACAAGGCATCAAGTCAGAATCGTGCTCAATAACAAAATAACCTGTGTAATGTTGGACTGGTATTGAAAATGGGTCATTTTTATTAAAAAAAAAAGAAGCACAAAACGATATGTGTTAGACAAGACCATACAAACATCATAAGTTGACCCCAGAAAAAAATGAAGAATTTGAACCCTTTAACTTTAAAACCAGCAATGCTGAGTGCTCGTGTAGCCACTCAAAACACACCTTTTTTATTTTAGGGTTAAATTCTTTCAGCATAGCATTTCTGTCGTAACAGAACCTTGTGTTTTTAAAATGGTAACTTTATAAGAGAGGAAGAAAGCATGTTTAAATGGAATGTTTTGTAGGTAAAAGTAAAATTTTGTTGTTATTGGTTCATTCATTAAAGACTTGTTACACAATATTTAGTGCAGCTTGTGTTTTAAATGGGATGTTTTGATATGATGGTGACACTGGAAATTAATTCAGTTTTAAAAATAACACAAATCAGATTAGAAGGGCTGTGGTTTTACTGTGTGCCTGTTGCATCATGCTGTAAGTGTGATTTGCAGTCGCCGTTTAGGTTTTCCCTGACTTGTCCAGCCCTGTCGAACCTACAGTACTCATCAAGATTTTAGTCACAAAGCCAAAAATGGATTAGGAGCCACTAAATCTGCTTGGATTGGTACCACTGGGATTTCTTCAACACTTGCCATTCTCTTCTGATCTTATTATGGGTTTGGCACTGGCCTGGGGTCGGCTCTGTGCCTCTACGTTTCAGTCATTCATATTTTTTTGTTTCTTTTTCTAAACAGTGTCAGATCTCTTGCCAGAAAGATTACCTGACCATGTGTGTGGGATACTGGACAAAACAGCAAGTGCCAATATCTAAATCTGGCAGGACACATCTGTATGTGTTTAGACTTGTTGTTGTTGTGTGTTGCCCTCACAGTACTACAACAGAACCTTTATGAATTCATTTATACTCACAGTCTATCTGCCACTGTCAGTAAAAAAACTGTCTCTCTGGAAAAGCAACTTTACACAAGAAAAAAAAATGTTCTTACCTTTCGATGTTAATGTTTTTGAACCTTTTCGATCTGTCCAATTGCTGTGGAGTCGAGACACAATGTAAATGGCAGCTGGTATTTTTTTCAGGTTTAAATATAAAAGAAAAACAACAAAATTGGAGTTGCACGTTTTGTTCCAACAGCAAAAATATACACAATGAAGCTTATGTAAAACACTCTTGTTAGGATGAGCACCCACAGCTGTTTAGCTACTTGTTTTAAAAAAACAAGACCAGTGCTTCTTTATTCTGTTTATGGGACTCATAGTGCCTTGGTATGTTATGTACAGAAAGGATTTGTTCTCAATAGCTGGGCTGTCCATTATCAGCAAACGGGCCTGCCATCCAGCAGAAACACATTTCATACAACTCATCAATTGTTTGATGACTGTGAGCTAATTAAAGGGCCTTTAACATGGAAACCCTTTTTTCGCATTTGTTTAATGTATTATTTTAACATTGGTAAACAGTTTTTAAATGTACTATTTATTTCACCACCTGCAATATATGCAGTATGTGGAAACTAAACTTTTTCTGTTTTGTCTTGTTTTTCTGTGACCGCAGCGAACACATTTACATTTGTCACCATATTCAACCTGCAGCTTTTTATTTCCACACATTCACACTGAGCTGGCCCTTTCAAAGCAGTAAGCAGTTTGAAGACCCCCTGGAGAAAATATGTAATCAAAACAGGAGGGAGGGTGGTGGCGGCCTAGTGGGTAGGATACTTGCCTCAGAACCAAGTGGTCATGGGTTTGAATCCCACCTTCAGCACACCACTACAGGGTTCCTCAGCAAGACCCTCAACCCCAAGTTGCTTCAGGCAGACTGTCCCCTGTAGGGAGTAGAAGTCGCTTTGGATGAAAGCGTCTGCTAAATGGCGTACATTTGAATGTTAGAAATCTGAGCTTTTTCCTTGTGCTGCATAATGATGTTATGCACTATGCTGTCAGTATAGGGTCATTCATAACTGCACTGCATTCTTGGATGTGCATCAGACATGCAAATACCACGTTATTCATGGTCAAAGGCAAATCAGTGGGTTTTTTTTCTTATTCAGGACCTGGCACTGATTGTGCTGGGTATCGGTACAGTTTTCTCAGTCATCTTCCACCTGGGCACAAGAGAGAGAGTGCAGAATCGGGACGATACCGGAGAGCATCACCCACTGCTGCCTGACCTCAGCACGAGCACCAGGCCTCTGCTGCTGTGGAAACACTGGTTTTCTGAACCCTCCTTTTATCAGGTGACACTGCATTGTGTAAACTTCACAACTCCAGACAGGTTCTCAGTGTTATCTCCCCCCTATTCCATCAAAAAACGTAGTTTGTAAAGTTTTTACTTTTTTGTAACATGCTGCAGTGTATAGAAACTTTATTTCATGGTGTTTCATGGTATTTCAGCATTATTTCATGTCATAATATATATAATTATCTTTAATAATAAAAAGAATTATTACACAACAATGTCACAACAGCATATTTGTAACCATTTGATGAAATAGTTTACCATTTGATAAACTTATAGAGGCGTTAAATGTTTCAGATGTTTAGTTACTGTCACCACCGCTGTGAACAATTCTTATTTTATTCAAAGCACCCTGCATGACTTTGTTTTACAAGGGAATTAAAAATACAGATCTGAATTAGAAATGAATAATCTACTAGAAAGCTGAAATTCCCCATTAATGCTAGTTAATTATACAATTATACAATAATTAGTACAGTTGAAAAATGTCATTTTTGGTTGTTTGGGCTGTACGTGAAGTTACATTTTGGTTTTGCAGGTGGCTGTTCTTTACATGTGCACTCGACTGATTGTCAACCTCTCTCAGACCTATATCTCCATGTTTCTGATCAATTCCTTATTACTACCTAAGGTAAGGAATGTGTACATTTAGCCAACCCATCAATCAATGAATTAAGCTTCATTTGTATGGCACACTTGATGGAACCTTCAGAGTAGTATAAAAATGAAAGAATAATCAGTCTGTTGTATTGAATGGAAGCTGTTCTGTGTCTGCAGAAATACATTGCCTCTATTCCCCTGGTCATCTATGTGAGTGGGTTTATGTCGTCTCTTGTCATGAAGCCTGCCAGTAAACACATCGGCACCACCGTGAGTCCACACACTCCTAACACTCCTAATGATCAACACCTTCACATGTCATAGAAATTATCCCTAATATGCCAACATCCATGAGCCAGGCTACTAATGTTTTGCTAAGCAATTTTCCTTCGGGATCAATAAAGTTTTCTGATTCTAATTATTGATTCCTCCTTGCTGCTGCTTTTTGCAGTGTCTGTGGCAGCTGTAGACTGGAATCTCACCCTGGATCGTCTCTGTGTTTCTTCTGTTTTTCATTTTGTCTTTCTTAAAGCCCTGCATTTTTATTACTGTAAATTAAATTAAAAGAGGTGAATACGTGTTTACATTTACATTTTCTATAAGGGTAATGCATTAAATTGAGTTTAAAATTAAAAGTCTTGTGGGAGCATATTTGGGTGCATATTTAGGGTTTACACTATAAAAATAGGCAGTTTTAGTTTTGTTTGTTTTTTTTACCAAAACACAACATGTTTTTTCACTATATGTGGGTGGTCTTGGAACGTATCCCCTGAGGGGGGTTACTGTACTTCTATTCTTTTGTTACTGTTATTTCATAGCTAAAACTGCAAACTAATACAACTTTACCAAATGAAAAGAATACTTCCGCCCATAATGCCAGTGTTGCTACAAATGATTGAAAGCCAATAGTCAATGATTAGTCAATAGTCACTGCATTTTTTCAAAGGATGGTGACTTTTTCTCCAATACACAATATGGCCAAAGTATACCAATGAGATAGTGGTGATATTAAAAGGTTGGAAAAAATACACTTTGCACATTCAGTTTCTAAGTTACTAGTATAATTTAGAAAGGCAATCTAAAAATTCAGTATGTTGGTGAAAAATGATATCAGCGGAGCAGTACAGGATTGTTAACAGGAGTTACAGAATACAAAAAACAGATATTAGCAACAGAAAAAAAAACTAGTACATAAGAACATAATAGTACACCACCAACATATTAAAAGTACTGGGTTTACATACAAGAATTTAGCATTTGATTAGTATTTCCTTTTTATCTTTGACAGTAAAGAAAACTAGTGTCTAGTTTATGCAGAATATCTTTCTGTAGTTTTATGACAATTCTAATCTGAAGTCACTCTGTGTTTTTAGATGACATATTTTCTGGGCCTTGTACCCATCCTGGGCTTTGCTGTCTGGGTGTTGCTGGACCTGCAGATGGGCAATCGGGTGTTTGGAGCGGCCGTGCTTCTTGGATCTGGTTCTGCCATCATTCTGGTTATGTCACTGTCGATGACAGCCAATCTGATTGGAGATCAGACGGTAGGCTTTAGATTTTTGTGGGTCTAAAGCAGGTCTATTCAACTAGCGACCCGCGGGCCGGATCCGGCCCTTTTGAATATTTTTATGTCCCGCCAGACTGTCAGGAAATCAGGGAGTGATTCCTGTGATATAATAAAGCAATGGGATTTGGATGATGATTAGCTGGTAGTCCCCGCTACTTTCGCCAAGATTGGCCAATCCGAGCACAGAAGTTGCCATATTATTAGCCAATCGCAGCCGAAAGAGGTGGAATTTGTCAGGAAATGGGTGTGTTACCTAATGCAGAGCATAGCTGGCGGTAATGAAAGAGAATACGGCCACACACACACTCAGCGAGGTGAAAATCACACAATCTTTGCAGTTTTAGCTCGTGATGTATCTACTCTAACGACTGTAACGGTCAGAGTTCTTGTTTAGAACCAGACGGGGTTAAAACGAAGGCATACCGGGCGCAGAATCCTGTCAGTTGCTTGACCCCCCACCCCATAAACGGACCCGGCGTGAAGTCACGTTAGCACGACCACCCCCCCACCCCCCGCCTGGACAGCACGAAATTCTGTGGCCCCCGAACTCCCAGTGACTTTCATATCCGACCCACTTGCTATTGTAGTTGAATAGCCCTGGTCTAAAGTATCTTAACTCTTTAAGTCCCCATAATTCTCTTGTTCTCTTACTCAGCAGTGGCTGATCATAATATTGGAATGGAGGACTAAAACAGTATAATCTGTCAGTAACTCACACACTGAGGCATTTTATTTGAGAGCCCCTTCACAACTACAGCAACTATTCAGGCGTCCCACAAGATGTTTGTTCTTTGGGGCAGCTGGTGGCCTAGTGGTTAGCAAGTTGCCCTTGACATCAGAAGGTTGTAGGTTCAAATCCCAGGACTGCTAGTGCCACTACTGAGGTACACTTCAGCAAGGTGCTGTCCCTGGGTGCCCCCTAATGGTGGGGGGGCTGCTTTATTGTGAGTGGTATGAAATGACCATTCTTTCATAGCTGAACACACCACAGCACAGTTTGAACAGCACAAAATTCTTCCTCTGTATTCCTCTGAAAGTAAAAGCATAGTATATTTTATATATTTGACAAATCAAATAAAAATAGGAATAATTATTCATAACTAATAACAGCCTTTAGGCTGAACCTGGGAATATATAGCAGATGGTTTAATCACTTTACAGAATAAATCTGATGACCATGATCAACATGTTTTCAGCAGGATTGTGCTGATATCTTGCAGGAATGGACTAAAAATTCAGTTTTGCTCAGACATCTACTAGCACTACTAGTGCATTTACATCAGGTGAACATGTTAGTATTCACTTTTACTAGGGCTTCACTTTTCTAAACTGTACCCAAGCGTAGAAACTGAACTGTGAGATACATAGTCCAATACCACTTTGATACAGTATTCAGAAAAGGCCGCAGTGAGTGTGGTCTTGTGCACTGTGCTTTTGCACATTTGAGAAGTGGGGCACACTTGGACACTTACTGGAAAGCACTCGAACGCGCAAATAAGTACACAAAACCGCAAATGTAAACTTTGGCACAAGGAGATAATATGGCTTGGATTCATATAGCAGCTTCTGTAATATTAGCCCTCCTTATTTAGGGATGTCTATTTTAAATCACAGCCACAAAGAGCATGTTAAAAAAATTAGCTGGGAAATATACATGAGTGCAGCATACATTCTCAAAAAATGAAAGTGGTAAAAAGGCTCTTAGGAGTGCCATTACAGGCGAGCCACCTTCTCTAAAGGACTTTTCAATAGATGCTTCTTTAAAGGACCATTTTTGCAAACACAAAAGTGTAAACATGAGTATAAAGAACTAATTTAAAGTTGTAAAAACCTTCCACTACAGCCTTCTAAGCATGCCACAGTCAGCTTAGGTTAGAAGCCTAATACAGCACAACTGTACTTACTCTCTGTAGGTGGGTGGAAAGGTCCTCCCACTTCCATACTGCACAGGCAAACAGTTTTGCTTTTTTCTTGCCTTATTTCTTACTTGATAGAAGATAGATATTTAACAGATGAACAAATTCTTGCAATTATCACATACTGACAAAGATTACATATATGTTGCGTGAATTTACGATGTACAGCTTGTGTTAAGCTTTCACTTGGCAACATATAAACTGCAGATTACTTCAGAGCTATTCTTCTCTGTATTTCTGAAGCCAGAGTGTGCTGTCATAGTCCAATAGTGAATTGACAATGTTCCTGTAGTACACTGCTATTACTAAATAATAATGTGTTGGTTTTTCTCCTAACAGCAAAGTGGGGCATTTGTGTATGGAGCGATGAGCTTCACAGACAAGGTGGCCAATGGTCTTGCGGTCATGCTGATCCAGGGCCTGTATCCCTGCCGGTAAACACTGCACACTACGTGAATTCAAACCAAACTCCATAGTCAGCAGGTTATTAGAATACAAGCTGAAGGCAGCAGTCAGGGGTTAAAACAAGATAATTTAGTCAAGTCCATTCTTGGAATGATCTATTCATTTCAGAAATGTTGACTGGCTGCTGTAGTACGAGGCAGTCTTTGTGCTAATGTGTGTCTCAGACATTCCTGGGCAGAGTGTGGCAGTTGTGTGTTGCTCATTGTTGGTGCTGAGTATAATGTCATGATGCCTTTCTCACATGGCCTTATGTTTTACCTGTTAACAGCACGCTGTTTTGTTGCACTGACTGCATGTGGTTCTACCACATTGTGATGGTGACAGTAACCGGTGGCGTGGCTATTGTCGCTGGTTTATGTCTTCTCACCATGATCTTCTGGCCAATCAGGATTCGCCGCCGTGAGTTTAAAAAAAACAAAACAATTCTGATTAATTACACGTCCATGTGTTGCACTGACTTCATGTTATCCTTAAAGAAATAGTCTGGCAAAAAAAAATTTAATATGCAGTTTTCATCCATGTTTGGTGTCTAATGTGTGCTTCTTTGGAGCAACGAGACTAACATAGCCAACAATTAATGCAAGCTTATACCCCACATTAGCACTGTGCAAATGACATGCCTAAATCAAATGCTTGTCAATCCATATCAAGCTGTTAAGTGATCTAAAAAAGAATTGCTTCTGTGGTTTTTGACACATTTTGACATACTGCTGCCCATAAATGTGGACACACATTTGAAAACAATCGTAGCAGCCTTAAAGCAGGAATTATGTTTGTACTTTTGTCGATGTTTCTAGATAACAGTATGCCATATAGTGTCAGAAACCCCATAAGCAAGTCTGGGTAGTGGATACTTGCCTCTGGACCAAGAGGTCATGTGTTCGAATCCTACTTTTAGCAAATCACCACTGGGTTACTGAGCAAGATTCTTAACCCCAAGTTGCTCCAGGGAGACTGTCCCCTGTAGTCGCTTTGGATTAAAGCATCTGCTAAATGCCGTAAAGGTAATCGAGATTACTTTGCAACTCAATACAGTTTAAGGGAAGAGTGTGATAATTTTTGCATGCAGTTAGCATAATGCTAATTGGTGTACTATTATTAGCATAGCAATCTAGTGTTTATTAGCTACATAATCCTCATAGCTCCAGGGCGAAACTGTAGAAGCAAACTTCAGACTGCGGACATGTCTCTTGAATGAATCTTGATTGCATTTGGAGTAAAAGGAAAAGTGTAAAAGTTTTTTTTTTTGCCAAAGCATTGCTTTAAACTGCAAAGCTGTCCTAGTAGCCTGGAACATGCCTTATTGTGTGGTTTGTGTGCCTGACGTGTTTGTCTCTGTTTTAGATTGAGAAGAAAACGTTTATTAGCAGGAGGTCTTCTTTGTGGACAGGTGAAGTGTAAACTTTATGACAATAACATGCCATTATATTTGAGGCTTGAGAGAGAATGTTTACATGCATGAAAACGCTCACATTACCAGCCAAGTGTAAACTGCTACTTTCTTGAAAATTCTACAGCATCTTCTCTCTCAGTAAACATGATAATACTGCAAGTCACTGCTGGAACATGTTAGCGTGAATCTGCTAATGTCAGCGTGAATGTAATGTTAGCGTGAAAATGCCTTAACTTGTGGCATTAGCATGTCTAATTGTGTGGATCACACAGGATTTTAAAGTCCAATTTAAAGTCCAAAATGTGAAAAAATCTGTAAAACGTATTGCACGTTTTATATTTTGTGTTTTGTTCTCCTAGTATATGTTAAAAAAATGTAGATTACTTTCTTGTCAAAGTATTCATTTAACACTTAAAGTTTGTTAGGGAAGTATGACAATTTACCAGATGCTGGACTGTAAAAATTCCACCACATCAGCATGCAGAGTGACCTTCTGAAGATTCCCCTGAGAGCTTTAAGGGAAGTCCTAAGCCTTTACCTTTGCTTTTCTTCACACAGATCCTCCTGTACATTCTTACTCAGTGGTTTTCTCTGGGCAGGTCTGAGGCGGACTGCAGGCTTAGTGGGGAGGTAGCAGGAGAACATGGAGAACAGAAGCATCAGTGTGGTTGGAAACAGCACATTTGACTCTGTGGCAAGCGATTGTGAACAGAGACCATTCTTTCTCTGCAAATGAACTGTAGTGGAGAACTATGAGGAAGGGGTTGTGCGGTCACAAGAGGCCTGTCTCAGCAGATTATTTACGTCCTACTGATTCTTCTTATGCACCCTTGTTTTCTCGGTACTGTGGTATTTTGGTTTTAATAAGAGCAGCATCAGCTTTTTCTACATTCAAAGATGATTTGTAGACAAATGATGGAGCATTACAGGCATGGATATATGTGTAATGTAGGGCTGTCAAAGTTAACAGTTTAATTACAAACAAGGCCTGAGCTGGTAACAATGAACTCTTATCAGGATATGTGAGTGGAAAAAGTGGTATATTTTACATGCATAGAAATTTAAAAAAAAATAATACCAGCAATGCTTTTTCATTCAGTAACTTTGAGATAGACTCACTGATGTGAATATGGGAGCTGTGATAATGTGTGAAGCTAACACTATTAATAATAGTGCAGTTCATTATTATTATTATTATTATTATTATTATTATTATTCAGTAAGAAAGATCACATTGTTAATGACAGTGGAGCTTTACCATTTGTGGCGGCCTGGCCTTCGTCATTTTGCCTGTGGCTGTTTGAAATGGCCTTTGACTCGTTTGCACTAAACGGTTTCAGCCAGCACAGATCAACAACCATCTTTCTAGAATAAGCATACCCATCATATTTAAAAGCTAGATTATATTTATTTTATAATAATAATAATAATAATAATATTGATTATAGTATATCAATAAATGTATGACAGGTGTTTGAGGAAATTAGATTTTACCAGGGAATTTCCTGAATCTAACGTTCACGAGGCACAGACCTAAATGCAAGGTCAAAAGTTCCCCAAAGAACCAGTTTCTCTAGAGAGCCTCCACCGCAACAACAATCCATAATATGTGAATGAGAGTGATAGGCTACAATAGTACACTGTTTGCATGATATAGATGATTTTCACTCATTAGTTAGAGTATCCAGTTTCATGTACTCTTCATGTGAAACCAGTGTAATATGTACATTCTGATAAAGCCATTACAGCAAAAAAATGAGAATATAATTTTTAGGCTCAGTTTTGAGCAAATAAGACAATGAGCAATTAATTGTGATACGTTCCCCTAAATAATACAAATAATCACAATGAGTTATTTTAATAATTTGACAGCCCTAGCATTATATACATTTTTTTATTCTGCTTCAGTTTCTGAGCTCAAATGGAACAATGAGTGCGGATAAATGCAGTAGCATTTATAACTTTTATGTAGAAACCGATAATATATATAATCCATATATATAATATGTTAAGTTTAAACTGTGAATCATATTGAATATGAACAACATATGGTCTCACTATAGCTGCGTCAGTCTATAAACTGAGTGATTCTCTTCATCAGCTCCACATTCACTACAATAGCTGTGTTTACATATTCAGATAATTTCAAATTCCTTCTGGAACAATCTTAGATTAGCAATGCTAATCTAATTATTCGAAAGCCTCTTGTCTCATTCACATTGCACTGTTCTTCTGTAACTGCTCATTTGTATTTGTATCAAGGAATACGAAAGGGAACAAAACACTGTTGATGTGTGTACAATGTGAGATTTTGGTCCTTCAGCTGATACACTTTATTCAGATTGTATTCATATCTAGAAGTGCAATGCTGTACTACAGTAATAAAGAGTTTTCAGGGTTTGTGATGCGTATCTATCATATTTCTAATGCATATTAGAAAAAAAGTGAAAAACACTTTGTGTGTGTTCTTATTTCTACTACAAACTTATATTAAATCAGGGTGTTCTAAAGACAGGTTTAAAAATAGATAAGCTAAAGATAAGCTATAGTGTGTATTACTTGATGATTCTGCTTCTTGCTTTGTCTCACTGGTAACAACATGTCTTTTTTATCTATTCACTTTGAATAGTCTTAACTTGTTTTTTGACATGGGGCAGTTTCTCCAAGGGACTGCTGCATTCAAGCAATATTAAATACTAAAACACTTGCTTTTGTAAAAATAAAACACGTCTGTGATTGGTCTAGCAACATATATGGCCAATATAACTGACTAATACATCTAATTACATGTTCTATATTATTTTCAGAGCAAGGCAGTGCTTCTCTATTGGATCCTATGGAATTCATCTATTTTTGTGTTTCATTGTACAGCCAAGCAAAGTTCTTTGGGCTACAAGATTTGTTATATTTGTAAAATCTATTTGTGGCCCATGGACGCTTCTCTGTAAGAATGCATGGGTTGTAAATTAAAAATAAGTTAGGAAGCCCTGTTTTAATGTTACAAGTCTGGCCCTTGTACCTGATATTACAGAAAAGTATTTTTAAGTAGCTCCACAGGAACTGACCATCTGTATTTCAGCATCGACAACAGCTATCAGGCAAATCTGTCAAAATGGTGGATATGATGGAACTTTTATGCTGCCATGAGACCAGTGTTAGTTATTTTCTATGATGGATAATGTAGAATTTGGGTAGGATTATGGTGAACTTGCCTTAGACCAGTAAACCTGTTGTTTACTGTTATAAACAGATTAGCCTTTTCTGCAGAGCTTAGTACTGAGTTCTCAGTACTTCCACTGTTCTCCACTAGAGGGAGACAATTAAGGCCTGAGGGAGAAGGAGCTTATACATCCAAAACACTCGAGTTCCTCGTTTGTTAGAACCACCTTCCATTGCTGTTTTATCTTAAACGTTTGCATGGGTTGCACTTATAGATTGTAATTTTACATTTCTTGTAGGATATCACTCGCTCCACGGTTCATCCTCCCCCTTCTATTCATCTATGCAATAAAACCACCAGTGACACTGTTGATCAGATATCATTTGGGTGGTTTTCAGTACAGCAGTCACACTGACTGACATTAGTGGAGTAGTAGTGTGTGTGAAAATTATAGTAACAGGCATATTTGTGTTGCTGGGGGTTTTATAGATAGTATACACTCTCTCCACTTCACTTCCCTTGTAGCTCCACCGTACTGGTATGTATTTGTGTTACTTATCCTCTAGCCATTCATAAGTGGCCAGCTTCTGATCACACAACTCTTTACTACATATTTTCACATGGTGGACCTCTCTCAGTCTAACTGTGACACTACTGTGTAAAAACTATAGCAGCACCACTGTGCCTGATACACTCATACCAGCACCACACACAATTTCATGCTGCTACCGTGTAAATCCCACTGCTGTGCTCCAGCACCCTAATAATAACTAGTCATTTATAATTTAATATATATAGTGTGAGAATGATCAGTCGCAACATTAAAACCACCTGCCTAATATTGTGCAGCTCCCCCTCATGCCATCAAAACAGCTCTGACTCATTGAACCTAAACAGCCTGCGACTATGCAGCAACCTGTAAAGCACTATGTGCTCTTACACCTTACAGTTGCTATAGCTAGCACCTCTTTAGCAGTTTGTGCTATAGTAGCTCTCCTGTGGTACCAGACCAGTACATCAGCTTTGTGTACCCATGTTTCTGTCACTGGATCACCTTGGACCACTTTTGGTAAGTACTAACCACTGCATACTGGGAACACCCAACAAGGCAAGTTTTGGAGAAGCTCTGTCGTCTAGCTGTGGCAGTCTGGCCCTTGACAAAGTCACTTGCTCAGTTCTCCTGCTTCTGACACATCAGGTTCAAGAACTGACTGTTTACTTGCTGTATAACATATTCCACACATTCACAGGTTCCATTGTAACGAGATAATCATTGTTCATCTGTGAGAGGTTTTATGTTGTGCATCTATAACCTTTTCCTTTTAAACATTGCTCCACTTTGAGCTGCTTCACCTGCTGCTGTTTGATGGGTTTGTATTATTGTAGTGTTAAAAAAAAAAAAAAAGATATTATCTTCACAGCTCACACAACTCTGCATGAGAATCAGAGTGCTTTACCAAAGGCAGAGGTTCTCATGTTCTGATGACCTAATGTGGGTCATTCATGCCCTGTTTTATTCTGCGTATTTCAAAGTCTGAATTCACTTTTCAAAATAAGAAAGTTGATTTTTACTTTTTTTTTTTGCAAACCATGCACTTCACTCTCCAGTCCATACAGTGTTATATATGAAAATGCTGGAAAAACATAAATCTGCATTCACATATATTAACCTATCTAGCTGACACCAGTTTAGCTTCAAACCCCTTAAGTTATAAGGAGTTCTTCAGCCTGTACCTTTTTATACTTTAACAGAGGTCATTTACAAAATCAGTCTGTTTAATTAAGTAAAAATCAGAGGCTGGAAAAGGTCCAGAAGAAATTCATTTTGATGTCATAAATGAAAAAACAGTCCAAAAATGTGGTATGTCATCCCTTGAAAAAAATCAGTTCAAACACTGGGATAATGTACAGATCAACTCTTTTTTTATGAATGTTTTTAACTAAACTCATTTTTTTGCGTATTAATATCTTTGTATTATTTGTCCCCATTAACTTCAGACTTCTTAGTACTGTTTTGTGACTCCATGTAAATGCTTGCAGTAGTATTCCTAGCGAGGACCCACTGACACAGTCGATGCTTCTCTTCATTTGCCCGACCAATTCCTGCTCCTGCTCCCCAGAGGCATGGCATGGCCCTGCTGCTGGACCTCCGGCCCTCAACATCTGGAGAAAAATTGCTGGACCTTTTTGCTGTCTCCTCTAACACATGATATCCGAACATGTTGACTCATTCTCATACATGGGCGGCATTCAATTTCCACGAAACAGAATTTTCTGAAACATAATCAACAGAAACAAATGCAATGGTGGCCTTTAATTAGCTCGGAGCGACTCCCGCTGATCGGCCCACGGACAGGCTGCCGTTACCCCCCGGCAGTGTTTAAAACCTGCGGTCCGGCCTAATTTGAAGAGCAGGCGTAATCACTGCCCGTTAGTGCGACCACTAATTGGAGTCTGGGCCAGGGCCTGTAGTTGGATGGAGGTGGAGTGCTGTGAGTGGTCTAGGATTACCTCATTAAGCAGAGAGAGGTAAGGCATGGGCCTGCCACCCAGGGCAGCAGCACGGGGACTTTTGGGAGGGTGTTGGAGACGTTAAGATAATCACACAGCCCCTAGCAGATACTCATTTTTACATACCACCATAGCACTGTAAATTGCAAGCGCGGCACATGGAGATATAAATTATGGCCCCATTTTCCGATGTGGTTTAACTGACATCTGTAAAATTCGGCCACTCTGTGACCCCAAAACACAGGACACTACCTCACAGACCCATTTATTAACAGTTAAAAACATGAATGGCTGTACCGAGTAATGTTGGTTTGCAACATAGTAGGTTGTAAATGTATGTCTGTCTTTGCTTATTGCCCTCCAGTCAGTCCACACTTTGAACACTGAGCTAGAAAGATACTAAATGTCCGAAGGTAACCAGACGACCTCTAATTAATGAATTGATTAGAGAATTAATGGATGTGCTGGAGTGGCGCTTGTGATCCAGAACTAATTATCCAGCTTCAATACCTGATCTCATTAATGCTTATGTGGCTGAATGCAATTAAATCCTTCAGTGTGTAAAGCCTTCCTGGAAGTATAGGTTCGATGCAGTACAGGTGGGAGGGTGTGTCAAACACCCCTATTACTACTTTGGCTCCAGATGAAACATTAAAAGAGCATAGAGCAGGGCATAAACAGATGCCTTGGACATATATATTTTATATTTTGCTAATATATATTTGTATTCCTTGTATGAAAATTTCATATACTCCCATGACCAAGTCACATTAGGACAGAAATCTTTGTGTATAAATAATACAACACTTGACATTCATATCCGGTCCAATGACAGAAGAAACATACGTACACATGAAATGTCAAACATGGTAACTGACAGAGTGTAATCTGAGGAACTTTGAGGGACAGTGTTAGGGGAATAAATGTGAGCTTGCATCTGGGTCAAAGAAAAAAGTCCTTCTTAAACTTTTGAAATGTTCCAAGTGTTCCTAGAGCTCCTAACTTGCATCTGCTGTCAAGCCGTTCTGTAACTTCCATATTTTATCCAAGCTATGAGAAGCAGTTGTATTTGGCCCATAGGTTCAGTCACTTTCTTCACAACCGTGTCCTGCTTTTTTGTGCTGGAGGTCACCCAAGAACGTCCTCCACAGATTGTGTAATTACAGCTAGCATTTCATACATGTCTCGCTCCGCTTATAAACAGAAACTTGACATTTACTGCTCTCATGGCACTGAACCATGTTGACCATTCAAAGTGTTATTTAAAGCTCAATTTCTCATGGGGTTGCTTTCCTTTTCATATAGATATTCCTGTAAACGCAAGAGGGCCTTTTTCTTCCCCAATAACTGGAAATGGGTGCCTACCTTTTTGGTTGTCATGTGACTGTCTCATGAATGAGGGTGTTGCACTGTTAGCTGCACTTTGTGCCACTGATGAATCTTTCTTGCACTTTTTAAAGCTCAAGTAATAAAAGCTGATTTCAAAGCCTCTGGAAAAATATGACACAATTTATATTTTTTTCAAATAATAAAGTTTACAACAAAGAGCTGCAATGAACTACCAAGGAGAATCACCAGCGTGGCACTGCAATAGGTGTGTCGTAGGAAATAAAAACAAATTAGCTTTGTGCTGGCCGACAGTGCACTGAAAGCATTCAAACATGCCAGTCAGCTGTTGAGGTTAAATAAATGTCCCGTCAACACAATTGCTGTTTCTTACATTGCTTCCTTTGGCAGGAATTGTGTTGATGCAGCATATTTTATTCATGTAAATTCCATCTGCCTTTATTCAGCATTCATTTCCCATAGGATGATGTCGGCACTACCATGATTTCACTTATATCTGCTATTTTCTCCCTTTTATTTTTAGCTGGGAAATAAAACAGGGGTCTGCCTGGTGACTCCGCAATTTCACACATTGTTGATGAAGATTCATGAAAAACACTTGAGAAAAGCCAATTAAAGAGAGAAAAGGTTACCGGCACATAGCATGTCATTATTGTCCGAACAGGCCTAGTTCATGAATCATTGTGGATGACCAAAGAATGTGCATGAGTTTGGTTTCCAACCCCCAACTGGGACAGACAAGGCTTGGGTCAGTCCTGTTAGAACTGGATTTGGTCCTGCCACGGTTAGGGCCTAGCTATAGAGCCATTTGCCTCCACTGCTGCTCTCCTTTTAATGTCTCATTTCCATTGGCCTATATGTGACACTGAGAATAAAGAATGGACTGAATTGTCCTGATTCGAATAGGTCTGAACCCAATGTGTCCTTGGAGGGAAAACCACACCCCTCGTGTGGGAAAGCATTCTGTGACATTTAATAGAAGTGAATTGGAAATTGCAGGACGTGTCTTGAAACAGCTTTAACCTAAAATTTCAACATCCTTCTGCACAGGGCAGCTGGTGGTTAAGGCATTCGCTCAGTGATCAGAAAGTCCGGGTTCGATTCCCAAAACCACTAGGCACCTCTGAGGTACCCTGAGCAAGGTACTGTCCCCACACACTGCTCCCCAGGTGCTGTGTTCGTAGCTGCGCCCTGCTTCACTTGGTGAATGGATTAAATCTAGAGGAAGTTTTTCGTGCTGTTCACACTGTGTGCTGTGGTGTGTTCATGTATGACCAGATTGTCACTTTCACTTTTTCACAAAGACAAAAGCCAAATATACAGAACAAAATCTGAGTGGATGTTATCAGTGTCCCTTTTCTTTTCCAAAATCAATCAGAATCACCGCTGTACAGACAATTTCATCTTGTCATCTAAGTTCAAAATGTCCATGCACAGCTGTACTTTTACATATTATCACCACTAAAGACCTAATAATGGTTGGCGACTAAAGTTTTCTTTGGAAATCAACTAACCACATCAGCGGGTAGCTACATGTTAGCGCCAAACACTGATTACAATGTTATTCACCACAGACACTTTCCAGACGACTTTTTAGAGTGACTAATGGGTAAGGATAAGCCATTTAGTCCCTTCAATCATTTAGATCAACCATATATTGAGCACTTGGTGGCTTACTAGCTAGCTAACCTAGAGCAAACTACCGTAGACAGAAAGCTTGTGAACCAGCTAGCTAAACTAATATATCTAGGGGAATTAGAACCAATCACTTTGTACACTTTGATAACTAATTCTCAGATAGAGAATTAACCTTTTGACCTAACAGACCCAAAAATTCAATTCAATTCAATATTTAGAGCGTTTTTACAACCAAAGTTGTTACAAAGTGGCTTTACAGAGTCCAGGTCCGAGTCTCTAGTAAGCAAGCCGAGGACGACAGAGTTGAGGAAAAACTGCTTCAGCCGGAGGAACAAACCTCAGGAGGAACCAATCCTCCTCTGGTCAACCCGGAGATGAAGAAAGATGTTCCCAGGTGTGGCCTGATTGCCTTCTGTCTTCATACTGAAACAGATTTCAACAGGTGTCTAAAGTTTATAGAGACATTCTATGAGCCCCAACAACAGTACTTTGACCAAATCTCTTTTAGTATCACTCCACCTTGCTCTCCTGTAACCTAGCAACAACTAACACTGGCTAAAAGACAAACCAACATTTATTTCAAGTTACAATACGTGATTAATCAAGCCTGAGGAGAAATGAGGTGGAGAACAGTGCGCTTTATGACTCTTCCTCAAATGTTCTCCAGGTAATTTCAGTTTCAAATGTGAACGACTGATATGGCTTTTTAATCTCTTTTTTTTCAAATGTGAAATGTGATGATTTGTCTTCAGGTTTCCCATGTTGAAACCCTTTTTCCAACAAACCATTTCATTTCCTATTGCTAGATATGAAGTATTTTCCTTTTCAGGGTGTAAATAATCTTTCTCTGGCACATTTAAGGGACACATTTTTTTCAGTGCAACTCTCAGTTTAGGTTTAAAAATATTAATACTATTTTTATTCTGGTAAAAAATTAAAACTCGATTGTAATGACAGTTTCAAGACAGTCTGCGCTGGATGTTGAAACATATGAAATATAAACCCAGTGTTCTGGCGGCATCAGCAAAGTTACATCGGTAATAGAGGACAAGGAGACTGAAAGATCATTCTTTTTTGTCGCTAAGCCTCGCCACACTGTCATTGAGGTTTGTCATTTTCATCTGAGCTCGACATTCTCGTCTGAGGTTTGCACTTTGCCTTGTTGTCAGGCCCTTTTCAGAAGGCCAAGGATACACATGTGGTACATTTTTAACCTTGCAGGAGATTTCAGCTTTTGCTGCTGTGTGGATGGGAGCTGAGAAATTGGAGCCAATATCTAAGTACGGTACTGGACAGGGCACTCTTGAGTTCTGGCTAGTGGACAGAGATGGAGCTGTTAAAAAGTGATTGGAAGTCTGTTGTTCAAGACTTTAATATCCACTTCTTGAGTACAAATGAATCGTGGGCTGTCTAAGACTGTCACTGTGATGGTTCTTTCTTTCTATGGACTCATTAATGATGGGTTACATTTGAGTCACTATAGTGTTGATAGATTCCCACAATCTTAAGGGTCTGCATATGGATTATGTAGTTGTTTTCTGTCATAATTACAAAGCTTAGTGAACAATTAGTAGTGGATGCTGAATAATTCATGATACATACTGAATCATTCATAGTAATCAATAATTAAGTGTTAACAATAACAACAGAATAATAACCCTGTGATTATCTTCAGGTACTAAGAAAAAGTTTATAATTTATTGCTTGGATGTTTTTGAATTGAGCCAATAAAATGTAAAGAAACGTACACATTAACCCACTCTCTTTTTCTCTCTCTCTGTTTCTCTCCGTCTCTCTATCGTTTGTCCAGCAAGTGATGGAAAAAGATGAGAAAGGTGTGATCCACCTTTTTTACTTTGAAGGGGATGGATTAAAAGCCTGTTGTGGAATTTGTTCTTTCGCAGTAAGAGAATTTAATATGCCTGTGCCCTGCATTTAGCACTGTTTGATTAAAAAAACATGAGGAGGCCAAGGCAGAAGAATGAAAAAAAAAACAAAACAAAAACAAGAAAAAGCAAAGCCCCCGGGGACGAGGCTGCTAACTGACTGCAGCTGTGCGGTCGTTGTGTGTAGGATTCATAACTCAGTTCAGTTGATGCTGAGGGATTTTCTCGATAGTTACACCTAACAGTTTCCTTAGGCAGGTATCGTCTGTACTTTGGTGCACTAGCTTGTCTCTGTTTAACTCCACTAAATGCCCTCGGCACCCAGTCCATGACCGCTTACACTTATGATGTTAGTTAATGGAAAAATGAGGCTCAATGAAGGCGGGTGGCATCATTGTGGTCAGTCCATGATGTAGGAGGTGGACTCTTTGTAGTGTGACAGATTCTATGGGACAGACTCTGGGGTTTTTTTTTCTTTTCATTTGGACAATCCATGTGTGGAAGAGAGTGTGTGAGTGTGTAGTATCGTGCATTTAACCACGGTAACCCTCTTACTGTTTTAACTCTTCTGGTGTCAATTCTGAGTCTCTTCATGCTTGATATGTGGTTTTGTGTGTGTCTATGTGTGTGTTTATGTGTAAAGGGGTGTATTTTGTGCATACAATTGTAATAAACCCAAAAACAAAAACAGGACTACCATACAGGGGTAATATTCAAATACATGTTGAATTAGGCCTTTTTGGGCATGAAATTCTGATAATAATGTAGAGGCATATACTACACACACACACACACACACACACACACACACACACACACACACACACACACACACACACACACACACAC
>JBBJLR010000018.1:16281572-16303645 GCA_037577145.1 Brachypetersius gabonensis
CCTTTTTATGAATAAACCCCGTTTCCCTGTACCATGACCCTCTTCTCTGGTTCCCTGTGTTTCCCTGCCATGCTCACGGAGCAAACCGTGACACATATCTTTGATAGAATTATTCAGAAAGATCTGTGAAATACTCCTTTCTTATTCCAGTGGTTCTTGTGTCTACGCTAAAAAACGTGATATATTATTAATGCTTGACTCTGATATTTACATCATTTCTACCATGAGTGAAATACACATCTGTCATAGTGTCTTTTGGCAATAATTGTGCTGATTTTATTCTTGCAAAAATGACTTACACATCTAAATCATGTTTATGAAGCGCATCACTTTCTCCAACCTCAGCTCCTAGGAAATGGGTATTCAGTGCTGGCTGTGGGGGGCTGGAGTGCAGCACAACTTGGCTGTTTCCCTGCTGTAACACACCTATTAAAGTTGACTATTAAATGCTGAGTTTACTCAGCCAATTTGGAGATAAAGACCCCTGTCTTGTGCGTTAAATCTGGTCTAAATACTAAGCGCAGTGTGGTTGGCTTCCTAGCACTGGGGGCTTTCATATTGTTTAGTCTGAGATCAGTCTGCACAGGACACCTCCAGACCCCCTGGAGTACAAAGCAGGAAGAAAAACCTGCTTTGGGATCAGTCCTCAACAGGATGCCCTGAGAGCACCCCGCCCACCTTGCTTCCTGTCTAGACAGCTCTAATGAGTTCCTCTTTAACAAGCCTTTGAATGATTGCTGTAGTGCGGGGGTGGGGTAGAGGCGGTGCCAAAAGGCTTTTTTGCACCTTTACAGGTATTCATGGGGTCCCAGTCTGAGCCAGGACTGGAGATTGGTGGCTTCTGTGAAATCAAGCGTTTGTTAGAGGTGGATAATACTGAAGTAAATGTTCTTCATAGCTATGCTTTGTATGATTATAATTGAATAAAGTCCCCCCCCCCTCATTCACAGATTTTTTATTAGAATCTAACTAATAATGATTTGCAGTAACTGCAAATATCCTCCGCATTTTTTGGTTGCTTTTTTAAAATTCTTTTTCATGTATTTTAGTGCTAAATTATTAAGAAAAATAAATGTACTAATTTTGTGAATTTAGCTGTATTTCTAAAAAATTGTATACTTTTTTTGTACTGTCGAGAGAACACAAAGCAACCGTATATTGGCTGCTACACTATGAAGCATCTCTGGCAGATGCAGTCCAGCATTCCCGCATCAAAACAGTTTCTCAAGAAAATGCGCTAGCATGAATGACAGTATAGTCTATATAGGGGTCTAGTACTGTGGGAGACAACAGTTTAGTGTACAATGTACAGTACAAATACGGGTTTACCTTTACGTTTTTTTGTGTTATAAAGCTGAGTTTAAAACACAAAGTCTTTAGAGGAGCATTTTTGGGGGGCATATTAAGGGTTCAGACTTTTTTTTACCACAAATTTGCACTTTTTCACAATGCGCGGGTGCTCTTGGAACATAACCCCCATGAATTTTGGGGGTCTACTGTATTGGTACCGTAAATGAGTACATTTCTGTAAGAAAATGCCTTTTGCTTTTCCATTTAAACCTTCAATGTAGCTGTTACAAATGTGCATAAAAATGCGCATATCGGGCAGATTGCTGCGCATCTCGCCCACATCTCGGTACGGCCGCACACCTGTATACGGGTTTATCTTTACATTTTTGTTATGGGTAATGTTTATGCCAAATTTTAAATTCAGTTAAAGGATTCAGTCATTTTTTTTTTTAGAACTAATAATTGTTGATGAAAACCCCAGCAAATTCCTGGAAACTCCACATTTTTTTGTTTATTTTGTTGCAATATATAATTCCTCATGTATTTGAGTGCTAAATTATTAAGAAAAAATATAATAAAATAAAACTGCATAAATGTTTTTGTACTGTCCAGAGAACTCAAAGAAAGCTGTCTTGGGACGGTTAACTACTGCTTGTTTTTTCTCTTGATTTTCATTTTGTCCTTTTTAAACCCCTGTATTTTTATTACTGTAAATTAAATTATAAGAGGCTGTTGAGTTCAGTAGCTGTCCAGTGTCTGCTTTAACCACCCAGTCCTCCTGAAACGCCTGAATAAGGCGTGCCGCCTAAAAATTCACATTACATTATTACTGTAGTTACCCTGCTTATACAAAAAAAAAAACAGCACATACCAAAGAAAACGCCTGTGCATGAATTACAGTGCAGTCTATACAGGGGTAACATCGGGCAATGTATTAAACTTAAATGATATTGTTTTGGGAGCATATTTGGGGGCCTATTTATGGATTACACTAAAAATAGGCATTTTTAAGCATTTTTTTTACCAAAACACAACAATGTGGTTTTTCACTATACATGGGCGCTCTTGGAATGTAACCCCTGCGAAAAGCTACTGTACTGTACTGTATGTGATTGAGCTAATAAAGATATATAAGTATATGTATGTCTGTACATACTGGATATGTATAGGTATATATGCGCATACTGGATGTGTGTGTGTGTGTGTGTGTGTGTGTGTGTGTGTGTGTGTGTGTACAGATGCGCATTGTGTCCTCAGGCATTGTCAAAAACAGTAATGATGCTCCAGACAAATTGCAGTACAAGCTGTATTTGCAGTTTCTAAATGAGTGATTTGTCTGTTTTTCTATGATAAAGTATTGTACAAAGATATCACAGGAAAACGTTAAATCAGAACAATAGGCTTTGGCACTGGCATTTTGGCACTGGCATTTATTTCAGGGAATTAGAACCGTATCTCATAGTTCATTCATCATTATATAACATACAGTTTAAAGATGGCTGTAGTTCTGAAACAGAAATAAAAAACAGCACATATTCATATTTAATTTTATATTTAAGTCGTTTCATTTCTGTGCATGTTAACCTTGGGTTGAAAAGTAACTACAAGAGAAGAAAAACAACATGCATAATTTTCAATGTAAGTTTATGTAAGTGTATTTTATTTTGAACCATTTCTGTTGATACATTTGACAGACTTGTGCATTTTTAGTGCACAGTTGCTTTTGCACAATTTATTTAACATTTTGGAAAGTAATTTAAAAAGTACAATTAAAAAAAAATGTTTGCAGAAATATGTTCTCTGTTGTGCGTTTCACTCAAATCATCAACCAAAGAATGTAATGTAATGTGACCAGGTGTGCCCAAACTTTTCCATATGACTGGAAGATCAGCATAGGGATAACATGCAAATATAAGTGTCTAAGATCAACTATGGAACGGTGAAGTTCTGTTTTCATATTTTGTATTGGCTGTGTCTTATGAAAGAAAACTTTTGGGAAAATAGTGCCTGATGCTGATCAATCCTTCCTGTGCACACACAAACACACACACACACACACCTTCAGTGGCCCATACACACTGCAGTTCACTGCAGCAGTGGGGTGAGAGTGCTGTAAACACACTGCGCCACTCTGTGGTCAGAAATGGTATCTACCGCCAGGTACCAGGAGTACAGATATCATAAAGAGAGGAAGTGGTCAGTTCGCTGAGTAAGCATTTTGTTTTAGCTTTATCAATGTTTGTCCTTGTGTAAAATAGCAAAGCTGACCTTTTCTTTTTCCCTCTTTCTTTCTCTCTTCCTTTATTTCTCTCTCTCACTCTGTCTCTCTCCCTTTCCTTTTGTCTGTCTGTCTGTCTGTCTCTCTCCCCCTTTCTCTCTACCCCTCTCTCTTTCTCTCTCTCTCTCTCTCTCTCAGGAATCTCCCCAATCAAGAAGTCTGAGATGGATAGTCCGCCTCCTCAGGAGAGTTCTCCACGCCTCGGCAGCTTCACACAGCACCACAGACCCGTCATCGCAGTGCACAGCGGTGGGGACACACACATACAAACACACACACACACACACATATATTTCTGAAAGCTCTCTTTAGAAGCTTAATATTTACAAAACATTAAAAACGGTAAACAAAACAATGTAAATCCAGAGTCAGCTATGTTGATTAAAATGAATGGCACATGATATATCTTACAATGCAGTGTTAGGCTTTGTCAGCTCAACCTGTGAATTTCATTAAATGACCACATAGCTCTGACTTACATAGCCTGAAAGTCCTTGTAATATAATGGTATTTATTGTTGTCATGATACATTACACCACAGAATGTCACAATGTGCTTTTTGGATGTCAGAAAAGTCAATATTGTATCATATTCTGAAAGCTCAAATTTCACCCCACGGGCAGCAGTATATTAGCTGCATATATTGGTTTTACTAGGTTGAGATTTTGATTGTTTGAGCATAAAATGCGACCTAAAACCTTTTTTTTTCGTTTCACTTGTTTTCACTTGTAGCTGTTTATTATGCAACTGCATTTTGGTTTCATATGTATTTTTAAATAATTGACAGGTGATTTGGCATACTCAGTATGTATCAGGAGATTTAGTTATTCTGAGTTTTAAGAAGTTAGAACAGACAGAAAGAACAAGTAGTGGCATATTTATAAAGAAGTGTCAAAAACTACAAGTACAGTAGTGGTCTCATTGTTATGTATTTCAGTGTAAGGCCTCCCAAGGTAAAACCAATCCTGTTTCAGTAGAGAATCAACTCTGTATTTCAAATGCATTGTAGCTTTAATTGTGCCACAAGTCTGTCGCTAGTCTACATTCTTGCATACTTGGAGTGCACTTTGTCAGTGGTGTAAACGTGTGAGTACTCACTCACAATGAGTATTGGAATTGACTGTCTGGGATAAGAAGAGTAGTTAGTTAGTGTGTGTGTGTGTGTGTGTGTGTGTGTGTGTGTGTGTGTGTGTGTGTGTGTGTTTGTAAGAGAGAGAGAGAGAGAGAGTTTGTTGGACTGCTTTATTGCAGGCCACACAACACTAGGCAGACAGCAGTGCTCTCTTTGACAGGTAATTGTCTCTGAGACAATGAGGAGTAATCTGTTGTCTGGCAATGCTCCACTGTCTGCACAACGATGCTACAACAATTAGCGCCGCTGTTCAAATGAACTGGTGGAGCATCGCAAACATATGTCACCAGGAGAGGAGCGTTAGCGCTGATATTACAGCTGTCGTGATGCATTATGGAAATAAGTGTCACTGAAAATGGTTAGTTTCCAGAAGGATTAATAGAATAACGATCTGAGAGGACTGACAGCCCTCAGTAGATGGCTGTTAGGTAAACTCAGAACTGACGTATGGCGTACACACTCCAGTGTCAAATACAGACGCAGGTTCCTCAATAGACTGCGAACGCAGTGGTGACTTGTTGCTACAGAAACTACAAATAAAAGCTTATTGTTGCACCTCCATAAAATATTATTATCAACATGAGTTGCGAAAAATGCTAAGTTGGCACCATTTGCTAAAATATTTTTTTCAGGTAGTCAGGTACATTTTCACTGGCTAGCTAGAACTAGCTCAATCACATACATCACATAAGTGTCAATGAGTCATATGAACCTGAAACTGCTAATTGTGCTATCTAATAGATGCCTAGCCTTAGCATCACGCCGGCTACCCGGCCACCCAGAGAGAGCTGGGCCGACTGCACTTTCTTGGACTGCCAGCTCTCTTGGCTCACGTGGAGGATTAAACTAGCTGTTATAAAACACAAATATAACAAAGTATACATGATAACAACAGCCTATCATAGAAAGTGCAATCAAAGCATTTAATTTACAACTTTATATTTAATATTTAAATCTGTTTCTTTTGTGTTCTCTGTCCTGCAGGTATCTCTCGGAGTCCACACCCATCATCGTCGCTGCATTTTTCAACTACCCCGATTTTGCCCCAGTCCACCTCCACCTACTTCCCCCATACGGCCATCCGATATCCTCCCCACCTCAGTACACAAGATCCGCTTAAGGACCTGGTCTCTCTGGCCTGCGACCCATCCAATCAACAGCCCAGCCCTGTAAGTCTGCTCCTCCAGTGAGAGGCAAACTACCATTTCTAATCATGGCCTGGCCATACCTACACATTTTAGCGTTTTCCCTGCTGAAACACACCTGACTCAGCTAATTATCTGATAAAATCTTTAATGTAGAGACTAAAAGTGGCATCCTTTAATAATGTCTAATTATGTAAGCCATGGAATGAATCTGACAGATCTTATCTCTCTAACAAATTTGACAGATTCATTTGTATTGTAGACTGCCTCTATTGACCAGTAATAAATCTAAATGGGATTATCATTTTTTATTCTTTTATTGTGCCTTTGATTAACTAAATCAATTATAAGCGTTTCCAAGAACAGTGCAATGGGTTCTAAATATGTGTACATGGTCAGTCTGAAACTATCACAGTCCATCCAACAAGAAGGGCAACAAGGATGTAGTGTGTCCTTAATGTAGTGATAGGACACATGGTAGCGCACAGAAATCTCCAATTCCACATGCTGGTCCATTTTACCATGACCTACAAGCAGATTTTAGTGAGTTCATAGGGAAAAACACAAAACATACTAAATGAATCACCAGTGATACGATTGTGCAGGGCTGGGGTCCTCCAGCGACTGGATTAAGAACACGGTTTTACATTACCATACCTGCTCACTTGCAAATCAAAGGTCGGCCACAAATTGCTCCGGTCATCAATCTTGTCTGGCAAGGTTGTCTGTGCAATTAAACCGAACAGTAGGCTTCTCATCCTGGGCAGGATAGGATAGGATAGGACATAACTCTGATCCAGCCATATTCATCAATATTAATGCTCAGTTCTTTCTATACGCCATTCAGTCATTGAGATCATTCCAAGTGCTTGACGTGAAAGAGAAACTTATAAACTGTGGTGATCATAGGAACCGGTATCTAAAACACAAATATAGACATTTTTGTCAATAGTGTTATGTTAATTGTTGATTAATGGAAAAAAAATTAAATATATTTTTGGGGCTCTAGTTTAACCTTGCATGTACCACTCTAGCACAGATGGATTTTAAAAAGTACATTTACAGTAACCCCTCACTTTTATACGAATCAGCAGTCACGGATTCTGCCTAACACAGATTTTTTCTGAGGACTGAACTGATAATGGTACTAGGAAATCACCACAGTAATATATAAATATATATTTATATATATATATATAAATTCAGCTACATTTCCATATGAAATATAACTGTATAAACATAGAAAGTACATCTGTAAAATACCACTGAACTATAACTGTATAATCATACGGTGTGTCCCAAATCACGCACTTGCGCACTTTTAGTGCGCGATTTTGGTGCGTAGTGCGTTCACACTGAAAACCAAGCTAAAACTCAGTGCACTGAAAATACCCGGATGGTGCACTGAAATCGGCCAGAAAACGCAGTGCGGAACGATGGACACTATGCACTAAACGGGTGCCTTTTTGACCATGTAGCGGAGGGGGCGGGACTTTCAGCGTGTTTTCGAGTTGGATAATGGCGGCAAGCAGTGAAATACAAGCCCAAGCGGAGGCAGCTGGTTCGTATAAATGTGAGTAACGTTAATAAAATTATTTTACTGATGTACACTGCGGTAAAATCGGCAGATATTTTGGCGACTGGAGAATTTCAAGCAAATGTTAGTCCGCCACTTCCACTAAGTGCAAAACGTTAGTGTTCCGTTTAGGACAGCACTGACCCACTGCAGTGCGCACTACTGAAGGCAGTGCATAGTGCGCACTACGCTCTAAATCTCAGTGCACTGACGGTAGTGCACGATTTTGGACACACCGATAGAAAGAACATCTTGAAATGGTAAAATACCGCCGAACTCAGAGACTGGAGGTTTGAAAATAGTCAATCCAAGAACGTTGCCGCATGTTGTAGCATGACTGCTCCATGTCTTGTATTCGTATTTTAGTGTTTCAAATCCCCCCCCCCAGTTTAAAACAGTTTATTTAGTATTAGTAAGCTGTGCACGGTCTAAACATGTGGGTAGAGAGAGTTATTTCAACGTTTCTTTTGTGTACAAGTCTTTGTTTTGGTGCTAATGCTAATGGTTTTTAAGCATTTTCCTCTGATTAATTTTTTCTCCTTGCTGCTGTTTGCAGACCAGAAACTCCCTCGTGGATCGCCTCAGTGTTTCTCTTGATTTCTTTTTGTCCTTCATGCCTTCCTTTTTATTACTGTAAATTAAATTAAAAGAGAATATGGGAAAAGAGAAAAGTGAATATGGGTTTACCATTACATTTTCTTTAAGGGTAAAGCAGTAAACGGATCTGAGCATGTTTGGGAGCATATTTAGGGTTTACACTATAAAAGTTTTAGGCATTTTTTAACCAAAACACAACAACGCGTTTTTTCACTATACGTGCGTACGAAAAACGAGGGTTTACTGTATATCCAAAATCTTATCTGAGAGCTATCCTAAAAAATGTCTCAGACATCAGAATATTCATAACAATTTCATGTATTAATTGACTCTGATGGAGATCTTTGAGCCAGTAACATTTTCAGGCTTCTGGTTCCTGTCATCACAGTGAGCAGTTCAAATGATAAGTTTCTCTAGTGTGCAGCTTCATAGATCAAATGATTTTCAATTACTTCTTTCACATTTTAAACATTTAACTGTGTAGGCAGTGTGGTTCTCCTCTAACCTCTCTTTTTTAATAGTAACTAATGTGATTACATTTTTAGTAAATAAGTATCAGTCCTGAAGTGTGCACAGAATGTAAAGGACAGCTTTTCAAATGGTGTAAAAACAAACTGAAATAAATAAAGGTTTGAGTGGCTTTGATATGACCTTCATACTAAATCATAACTTGTGTTTGCGGGTGTGTGTTACTGTGTTTGTGAGTGTCTTTGTGCGTGTATGTGTGTGTGTGTGTGTGTGAGTGAGAGAGAGAGAGAGAGAGAGAACCTGTGCGTGTGTGTGCAAGCAAGAAATAAACACTTGTGTGTCTTGCACTGAGTATAGCTGGTGTAACCTGAGCAAGAGCCGTTCAACCACAGACATGTCGAAGCATACAGATCTGCCAGCTCTAATTTCCCTCCATCCTCACCTCTCTACTACCAAACACATAAACTCTCTTTCACACACATGCAAATCTCTCTGCTTTGCGGCTGTAACACTGAGATACAATCATGTGCAAAAAGTTGGGCACACAAATCAGGTCAAATAAAAATTTTAATGCACAATTATTGTGCATTTGCTTAATTAACATGTTGGAAAAATAAAAACAGCCTTTGAAAAAGTGTTCCCAAATGTTAAGCTCAGAAAGTGTGTCCTTATTTGAAATCAACTTTGACCAAGGATGTTCTCATTTTTCATGCATCTGCAAATTCTGTACTCTTTACCTGAAGAATCACTCTTACATTATTACATTTTTAGGGTCATTTTTGCGCTTGTGCTTTAAAAACAAGTTGCATGTCAGTCAGTTGCATGTGAATGAAATGTGTTGCATCAATGCTGTTCTTGCCAAAATAAAGTAGACTGAAAGACAGCAGCTGTGTTGATGTAACAGATCCTATTCATGTGCAGACACATTTGAATAGTATAAATTCACTTTTTTCTGTGTTCGGGTGGTAATCCAGAAACTTTGATTTAATTTTGGTTTACTTACATTCTAAAGCTGCACTTTGATAGACTTGGGGTTATTTCTTTTATTTCTAAGCTCCCAGTGCTGCTGGTGCTGCTGATGGCTTTACAATAAGGCGCTGATTGACAGCGAATGAGAGAGATGTCACTGCCTGTAAAGGACTCCTTGCTCTTAAGAAGGGAGGAAAGCCCCAAAGTCTGAAAACCCCTTTAAGTGTCCAGGAGAGGGAGAGGGAGAAAGAGAGATCAGAGGGGGAGAGAGAGAGAGCAGGAAGTTTCAATTTGAATGTGTAGAAGGAGATTCCCGTGTGCCTAACCAGTGCTGCTGACGCTGGCACAGAGAGAGAGAGAGAGAATGAAAGAAAGAGAAAGAAAGTGAGAGAGAATGAAAGCGAGAGAGAGAGAGGGGGAGAGAGATTTGTCAGGTTTGCCCCATGGCAAGCAGGCTTGGCTCGTTTTGCAGACTCATTGAAATTCCCCCTGCTGCAGTGCGACTGCAGCCAGCCAGTCACAAAGGACAGACGCAGCGGCCCACAATGCCGCTGACTCACTCAGCAACTATTGTTGTACAGGACAGTGAGTGTGCAGTCCTGGGGATGGATGGATAACCAGAGAGGGGGGAGGGCGGGGGTGAGAGAGGGATGGAGTGAGAGAGCGACGGATGGCGGCTGTCTGCCAGAAAAGTGCCCAGCACATTACTCAGTCTGTCTCTCTCTCTCTCTCTTTCTCTCTCTTTCTCTCTCTCTCTCTCTCTCTCTCTCTCTCTCTCTCTCTCTCTCTCTCATATAACTGCTGACGGAGAGTGAAAGAGAGAGACACAGCAAGAGAGGATCCACCATACTTAAGTTTCACCCAGACTTTTAGAACCTGAATCTTCAATTTCAAAACATACTGTAAACCCATAACAGCCTCTTTCACAGCCTCCTGCTGATTCAGCCACACTTACTAAGCAGGGTGCACAATATCTTGACAAACACTATATCTTTCACTAACAAAGGGGGAAAACTATTAAGGTCAGGTCCAATATTGCAATAACAACTGATTAGAACAACAACTACAGTTTAGAACCACAACTGTTTAGTAAATCTGTTCCAGTGTAATTATTTGATACTAGGTGTGTGGATTCCTACTTAAATAACAAGTATTTGATTGCATTTGTGGAAGAAGGTTTTTGACTAAAAGTAACGTAGTACACAAGCAATGTAAACTATTAGACAAGTGCTAGCAAAAAAAGACGGAAAGGGTAACAGCAAACTGCGGTAAATATTAGAAAAATGGGAAATCTCTGGATGTCTGCATTTACGTAGTTTGGGCTAGGCATAGTCAATCACTTTTTAACAGTGTCTTTTGTTGTGTTATGGTTAAAATACATAATTCTTGTATCTAAGTATAATATAATATGCTTTCTTAATCATTGTCTTCATATGATATGTTTCTTAATGTAATGTAAATGCTTTCTTAAACTTCAAGCCAAACTGTCACGACTCAGCTCACAGTATTTCAGAGTGAAAGTCTCAGCATTGTGGAAGTTAGAGGACAACAAAATTACAGTTTAGCACAAATACTCAGCCAAGATAAATGCAACGAGGACTAATGTATAATGATGCACTGAGGACTAAGGACTAAGGCACTAAGGGCTAAAGATCATTCTGCAGTGATTTATACTTAGTGTCCTTTATGAATGGATGTTGGTATAAAATTATTTTTAAATGCAAAAATAGTTGTATTGGTCTAAAAATGTATTGTGCATTAGAGCTGCCGTAGCACAAGAAACAAGAAAAATCACTTGCTGTTTGTTAACCATATTGCAATATCACAGAACTAACTAATATCACAGAAGACTGCAGTCATTATATGTATGATTTGTATGCTGTGACTATGCTAACTAATCTTGTTTAGATGAATAAAGACATTCAAGATAACACAGACTAGTCTAGATTTGTCTAGGGTGCATCGATGTGTTTGTATAAATGGAAAGTATATCCCAGTCACAATATCAAGAAGTATGTCTGCAGTAGCCTAAAGCATGCAGCCCTAAAAAAACGTCAGTCAGTTGCATATTAATACATTAAAAGCAAGAGAGATAAACAAGGTGAGGGTGAGAGAGAGAGTTAGAGAGAGGGAGCAGGACAGAGTGAGCGGGAGAGTGAGAGAGAGCAGCTGAATGTGTTTGTACATGCCGTGGAGCTCCTGGCTTACTGTTGCTCTCTCTTTCTCCTGCAGCTGAATGGCAGTGGTCAGGTGAAGGTCCCCCCTCACTACATCTCCTCTCAGATGCTGGCCCCCCCGCCTCCCCCGGCCCTGCCCCGCCTGACGCTGCCCCCTGACTCCAAATCCAGCACCACCTCCGCAGACGCGGCGTCCAGCTCGCCCACCTCCCCCAGTAAGTGGGTCACTATGACACCCATTCACCCGTCCGTCTGCTCCCTGCCCTGGCCAGCCTTGTAGGGCTTTGGCTGAGATTTGTCAGGCTTTCTCTTGGCAGTCAGTCTTGGACTGCAGACGTATTGAAATTGCTCCCTTACTGCTTAGCCACTCTTGATACCCATTATGGTGCTATTCACCAAGCACCAAGCACACCAAGGAAATAAAAGGGCCAGTGCATTTCTTTCCATAACTTTTGACCTCTTTAGCCCCAACAGTGGACAGTGCAAGCGAGGGTAGTCCAGAGCACCCTAACACTGTCAGAAAAACAAGCTTATTGTGGCCTAACTGAGATAGTTGTCTCATCACTGCTAAGATGTTTTATTGCACCTAAAGCTCACAAACATATAAAGGCACACAGACCCAAAATGCTATGAGACCGTCAGCATTTAGTTTTACAATTATACCACTACAACAGGCTATATCAGTGTGTATGGGGGCATACATTCTAGGAACAACATTAGTGTGAGCGCTAAAGAACATTCTAGTGTGGATGAGTGAGAACAAGGAGAACAGTGTGCGGATCATTGTTAATGGGGAAGACAACTGTAGAACCATATAAAAGGGCAGAATATCAGCATGAACAGGGAGCACATTCTAGAACAGTAAATGGGGAGAACTTTCTGGAACAATGTGAATTGGCAGAACATTTGAGAACAATGTGAATAGGGAGAATATTGTAGGAGAATAAGAATGGGGGAGAACATTTTAGAATAGTGTGAAGAGGGAGAATATTCTGGCACATTGTGAATGGGGAAGCCCTTCTAGAACAGTGTAAATGGAAAAGAACACATTAGAACAGTGTGAATTATTTTCCACTGTCACACACAGATATGGCTCACCCACTATATCACTGAACATTGGTTTATTGTGTTCCAGGCTTTTAACACACTGATGTAGCTTAGTCTCATTTGCTCTAGTTTAGGTTTAAGTGCAAGAAACAGACATTTGGTTGGTGTGCCATACCTTTATTAGATTGTTGAAAGATGCTAGAATGTTTGTTCCCAATCACTGTAGTTTCTCAGGTTTTGTGGTTCTTGTTTTGAAAATTCTTAAGACAAACAATGGTCTTGTCTGTACACTTTAGCCTTTGCTCAGATTGAGCCTAGTCCTGGACTAAACAGGGAGCTTGAAAGGAGATTGACTAATAATTGTAATTCTGAATAACAGGGACCAAGTATTATCTATGTTTCAGAAAGCATTATCTATGTTTTCACCACTGCCTGCATGTAGAATTACTCAGAGCTTCACTTAGCATTGAGTTAACGTGTGTTGGGCACCCTAAAGATCGTCTTGCTCAAATGCTGTTCATGGCTGGTTCATTGCTACAACCAGAACTAGCAGTTTCACAAAGATGGTTTGGCAGACCTTTGGTTCACTTTGAAACAACACATCTTGTGACTTCACTGCACTTTCTATTTGTTGAAATATGGTAGCACAGGAGGTCTGGATGCACTTGATTTGAACTGCTGCTTGTAGACTACCTGAAGTCACAGAGGGCTTTGAAATTAGGACCTTTGAAACTTTTTTATTATGTTAATTTTATTCAAATTCACAAATGTACAGGGTAGCCGAATACATTTGGGATGTTCTCTAGTATCATGAATTAGAAATGTCTTATTTATGTTGTTAATGTGGAAATTATGAACATGTGTCAGTAAATAGAATCAAGACATTGCTGTTTTCAGTGTAATATGATAATTTCAGGTGTTTTTAGTGCTATAGTCCTCCTGTTAGGACTCGATTGTGACACAAAGACCTACAGTTTCTGTGGAAATATGATATATTGTCTCTACCTCATTCTCCTCTACTCAGAACTAGGGTATGTATAATGTATAAGCATTTTCACAGTCAAGTATCTGTACAATTTAATGAGCATATATTGAGTTCAATGGGCAAGAGATAAGAAAGAGCTTCAGCTATTACTAACATATATCATAGTTCTTATTCCTGCTGTTTTGCCTGCGATCGCCAGCAGCATACAGTAGAACATACACCATCACAGTATCAAGTTCGGCTTTTTCCCAGTTAACTTGAATGGGGTTATGTTCTACCTAGTCACTAAAACATTTCATAGCCTATCTGGTTAGCCAAATTATATTTTGTTATATCCAGCTAACTAAGTTTGTTCAGTTGCTGCGTGAAAAACTGACTTAGGGGCAGCAATTTATGTTGCTGATGCATAAGGCAAACCAGTGCTAAGAGGAATGATGGACTGTGGACTGTGACCGCTATGAGCCCCCTGCCTACTCCTTTATTAGGAATGTGCTATATAAGTGTAAACTGGTTTAATAAACGGTAGTAAAATGTACAAATCATGAATGAATTTGGATATTTTCTCATCATCTTTCTATGTAACTACGCATCAGTTGCATAAACCAAGATGCTTGCGAGGCTGAAATTGGCTTCGTATTAGGGCTACACGATATTAGGAAAGCATGTGATATGCAATGGCGATATCACATATGATAAGTGAGTAAAAACTTAGCCTTTGTAGTGTTAATGTTTTTCTGCTTTGGATTAGCTGGTAATATAGACTCCAGACGCTGACTACTCTATGCAGAAAAAACAATGAAATGCAATACTTGCACATGTTTTTTTAAGAATTTACCTTGCCCTCTTCTCTGTGGCACTGGGTGAAGAGTTTTGGAAAAACATAATTTATTGCAGTCCGTCTTTCGCAATATGTATATATTTTTTGCAAAATGTATATTGCGCATGTTGATATCGCGATGACGGTAAATTTGCGATACATTGTGCAGCCCTACTTCGTATTTATAACAATAGACATGTAGCATTTTCTGCCGCGGATGAGGAAAAAGCATCTGGTAATAAAACGTCAGAATCAGAAAACTTGATTGATTCCAGAGGAAATTGCTTAATATGTAATGTATGTAGCTGTCACACTCTACACTGTTAAAATTACTGTTAAAGACTGAACTAAAACTTAGAACCATCCTAAGTTTCCCCCCTCACTACTGCAAATGGTTAGCTGAATATTCAATACTCATGTACATCCCTCCTCGGAACAGTGAAGTGAAACACTGTAGCGAAGGATTCTGTTTCATCATCAATTTTTGCCCGTCCTATTGGGGAGGAATACAATGACAGTGTGTTCTTACTTTGAGAAACTTGATAAATTATGGTGCATTGTCTTTGGCTGCTGAGGCCCATAAACAGCCGTGCTCTTTAGTTGACGAGGCACTGGGCCATGGAGGCCCTTGTCCATTAATCATGCTAATTTCATTAAGAAATGCTGAGGGGAGCTCGGCTTGCGCTGGGCCCGGCACTGCCGCTGCGGCAGCCATGATCAATCCCCTGGTGTGCGGTCTCCTCATCTCACCCAAATACGATTACATCGTCTGCCTGCTCGCTCAGCTGAGACGCTGCTTAATAGTTATAGATTCCCAATGAGCTTAGTTTGATGTGAATGAATGTGTAGAGTTTTGCCACTATTTTGTTTTGGGGGTTTTTTGCAGACCTAAAACAAGTTTCTTAAATGAGACAAATGCCTGTGACTGCCGACGGAATTAATTGCCTGACAGCTTAACAAAATATTTTTGGGGTTTTTTTGGAGATGGGGTTCCCTGTGACAAGGTCTAATAAACACAGATGCCTTTTTTAATTACTCAGCCCAGGCAACCAGCTCAGATTAGAGAACATTAAGGCATGACTTCATTAATGAGGCGCTGGATTTGTACAACTAGATATTATGACTAGCATGCAAGTGTTTGGATGCTCTGCGTAAATGCTGTTTACTCTCAGAGAAGTCTTGCAAGCTGTCGTCTGGGAGTCTGGTGGATTTCATGGCTAGGATCCGCATACTGTGAGAAGAAGGGACTGTTTTGAATCATGTCGTTTCAAAGCACTTTTTTTCTTTTCTTCAGTATTGGAATAGTTTTGTAATGCAGGAGAGATACAGTAGCATCATTTTGAAATAGGTGTAATTCTTTTAAAGTTCAGCAAACTTGGCATAACTTGCATTGTGTACATTTTGACACAGCTTAGACAGTGCTGAGCACAGTCCTAATAAATATTATCCCTCTCTGTCTCTCTCTCTCTCTTTCTCTCTCACAGCATACTCTGCTCCCGGGACACCACCTGCCAACCGCTCCTTCGTAGGAATTGGCACTCGAGACCCTGCTAGTCTGTATCAGGCTCAGGTACTGAAGCATCAAATTCTACCACACACCTGCAGCATGTCCAGTTCTTATCCAGCTCTAGTTCTGATTTAAAGAGATAAAAATATATGGTTACACCTTAGATGAACATTTGAATTTCCCTCCTGCAAAGTGGTACTAATAAAGGTTTAGCACCTATTTTCTTTCATATTATTTTCATTCACACTTAGAACATATTAGTTTACATTTTCACACACAGACATCAGTGAGTTGAACCAACGCCACCGGTTTTATGTTTTGAATGTATGAATCTGTTAGCTCTTAAGTCTGAGCTAAAAATTGTGCCATTTTCAAAATGCACATGTTCAAGCTTCGAAGTCTGTGTGGGGGTGGGTTACATGAACTAATCCATGAACACAGGTATTGATAGCAACGAGCTAGTCAGAAAAAAATTGTGATGTGAGTGATGGCTTTAATGTTCATTATGTATTTACCTTCTCAAAACAGCAAACCTGGTCAGTGTTGCAGATTAAATCGGCTACAGTCTGTATGGTGATAAGAAATGTATTCTCACTTTAAAGCCAGTCTTAGATGCGCAGTAGTAAAAACAGCCTGATCCAGATGGAGAAGAAAAGGAAGAGCTCTGGTCAAACAGCATGAAGTGTGTTACATAGACACAACTGCTGTTTTCCCATTTACCTGGCATTAATTGTGCTGATATAAAAGAATGTAGTATTTAGTCTACATTGGAAGCATATTTTGGTCTTTTACGCTAATGTTTCTGTGCACAATCCAGGCAGTCACCATAGAATGTAAATGGGCTATAAAATATTTCCCTTTATGCCACTGTACTGACTTGAAAGGCTATGTATTATACATTAAAAGAGAGACATTTTTCAGGCTGTTAATGTTTAATGTCCTTTTTTTGAAATTCACAGGAATATGGGCAGTATTAAGCAATATTTGAGGAATTTCCTTCTCGTACTGCATGCCTGTCTCTGCTAGAGTGTGTTGGCCTTGTGTTTGAGATAGTGAAGCTACACCTCTGTGTTCAATTATGGATCAGAGGAGTGGAGTGACTCTTTGCTGCACACACCCTCCGCCCTCGCACATCAAACAGCATTGGAGGAAGCCACACATTTTTTCTCACAGTTAAGACACGTTCATAAAACTTTGCCCAAACGAGTGGATGCAGCATAATTTAAGACCTATTGATTCATTTGAAGCCTTCATTTTATTTCATCTGTAAGCATTGACGTTTTAAAGTTTTCATCTGCTTAGTCATGTTCTTTCTAGCCTCATAGCTGAAAATCTCTATCAGAAGCATTCTGGCTGGTCAGTACCTCTACATCTACTTTTTTTAGAGGAACCTCCTATAAAGGGTACAGCATTCTCATTTACCCTATTGTATTAGTGGCTTCAGTATTGGGGATGGCAGTGTTTCAGCAGCCTCAGAAAGGTTGCTTTACAGCAAAGAAGAGATGTGAAGAGAAAGAAGAGTCCAGTGCCAAAAGTATGGAGTATAAAATATTCTTGGGCATCAGCAAGTAAATGTTCGAACAAATAAAAGTAAAGCATAGGGTGTTTTTTTGGCTTTAATAGTATAGCTAATAGGTGTATTTATGTGTGTGTGTGTGTGTGTGTGTGTGTGTGTGTGTGTGTGTGTGTGTGTGTGTGTGTGTGTGTGTGTGTATATATACTTCACTTTTTTATATATACAGTAGCCCCCCACAATCAGCAATCACGGTTTGTTAATCACAGATTTTTTCTGAGAACCAAACTAATAATTTCTAAAATCCCCGGACTAACGTAGAAGACACAGAGAAGTCATGCTACATGCTGCAGCAGGTTTGTTCTTCTTTTTATGGCGGTTGACAACGCTGGACTGGTGGGGGGTAATACAGTTTGGTTCTCAGAAAACATCTGTGTTAGAATGAATGCTGATCTGCATAAAACTTGGAGATTACTGTATAATCTAAGCTGTGAGTGATGAATAATGCATATAAAACTTCAGCATGCCCTTTAATTGCAGTTATTCACTGCAGCCTCTGGGAGGTACAGGGAACTAAGTTCTAATTCCTTTTTCTGCGGTGAGAGTTGCAGCTGAATGCAGTCTGTTGTGTGGCAGTAAAAGTGGATCCTCAGTGTGTGTTTGGGGGTTTTAGCCACACACTGCTGCTGCTGCTGCTACAGCTACTGCTGCTGCATTGCAGTGCTCTCTGCTCTATAAAAACGGCAAGTGCACCTCAGCAAGGCGTGGGATAGTGGAGAGTTTGTGTGTGGTGTGTGTGTGTGTGTGTGTGTGTGTGTGTGTGTGTGTGTGAGAGGTTTTTTTTTGCTTGCTATGCTTTACACTTTATTAGTATAGTTCAGGTGTATACATAAATATACAACATGCCACGCTCTGTGCAGATGCTTGTTCTTCTCCACTACAAAAGCAGGCATACACACACTGGCCAGAGCAGAGAGGAGTGAGAGAAAATAAAAAGAATGAAAGAGGGAAGTAAAAGTGAGGAGGAAAGAGGCAACCGTGTGCCCCATCCGGAATGGTCACGTCCAGAACAGCCTGGTTGTTAGGGGAAACCAGACATGACGTAATGGTAAGATGAACTTGAACTTGAGAGACGGGGAGGAAAAGTCCATGGCAAGCTCAGTTAATTCATGCCGCTCATACCTGCCTGAAAGAGGCTTCAGGACTGAGTGTGGAGTGCTATTTGCATCATCAAAGATTGATTGTTCAGGGTCTTAAATGGACCGCTTTCTTTTTTTTTCTTAGTCACTCACTGTACTCTCACAGCATTCTAGTGAGCATTTACATGCACATTAATAATATGCATTACCTGCTTTCAGCAATTATAAGTTTTATAAATAGATTATTGAATTCCTAGAATCTGACTTCATGGCCAGATTTGAATTTGAGTCGTTCATGTGTAATGTTAACCTGATACGTTACAGAACCAGATGAAAAATATATAATAAAGCAAAAGAAAACATTATATGATTTTCATTTTATGTTAGTTTTTATAATAAATCCACACCAACATGTCACGTCCTTTGTTTTTGATTGGTTTTTTTTTATGTATGAGCAATTTATATATTTATATCCTAAATCACAATTAAATATTAGATAGTTGTCATATTAAACTTTCAAGGTGGAGTTAGAAGCAATGGAAGAGTTACTGTTAGGTTTGAATTTAGTCTTAGGTTTTGGGTTGAGCTTAAGGTCCTGATCATAGTGTTTATGTCTGGAGCTAGGTGTTTGTTTTACACTCCTAAAACAATATGTTTTCCTTCAGGCAAAACCATAGAAGAACCACTTTAATGGCATAAAGAACCATACTCGTAAATAAGATGAAGGATGAAGGAACAAATAGCCATCACATATTCTTAAGCCATCAAGTTTAATAGCTTTTACAAGAATCTATACATTATGTGTATCTTATTTAAAGTTTAAAAGGTTCTTCATAAGGATTTGTTGAGAACTATCCATTGAAAGGCCTGTTCATTGTCATCACACACAGAGCCCTTTCTAATTCTTCTATTTTCTTTTATTTTTCTAATTCTTCTAAACAGTAAGTTTGGTGTCTGTCATTGCTTAGAGCCATCTGTAAAAGGGAGGGGCTCTCTGGCTGACATGTAGAGCGACTAAACAGACCCATAGGAGACACAGTGCTACATTTGCTGCATTGAAAGAAACGATGCTCTCCATTTAAATGATTGAAATCTGTCAGATAAATCAAATTTGTTAACTACAAAATAAAGTATTAGCAATTCAAATAGCTGCTCCAGATTTTCTTTCTTTCTCTTGAGTCTCTGTTTTTGAAGATACTCATGTTTCAGTTGTGCCTTCAAACTGCCATGCAGCATTTAAATAAAAGGAAAGATTGTCATTTGTTAGGCCCTCGTGTCCGAATAATGTGCCTTTCCTCTTCCTGGACAGTGAACACACCCTTTTCTCTGCTTCTTGTTTTCTTAACTTTAACCACCTGTCACCAAGACAAAGCTTTCAGATTTTATAGCAAACTAAATATTTCAGTTGGAGTGCAGGCCTGACCACTGTTAATCTCTGCTTGCACTGGCCTTTCCTGCTGGACAAAAGAAGCTCCAGAGGCTGTTTTTAGGGAACCAGTGCCTTTGATGCAAATAACACAATCTTTTTAGCAGCTGGCATGTGCTGAAAAGTTCCAGAATAAATGGTGGGCACAAGGCCATAAAGGGAGATAGAGGGGGAGTCATTTGACTCCAGATTTTATCCTTAGCACATCATTTTGCTTTAATGCTCAGCAGTAAATTCACTTCCCTCTGTTTTCCAAATGGGGGGTTTGCGCATTGCAAAGTAATGGAATGGGCAGTAAAAACAGGAAGAACCCGTGAGCAGAAAGTGTACAGAAACATCTCGATAAAAGGCACTGATAGGACATGAAGGTGTTATTTCATAAAAAATACAAAATGTGAATAGAATATATCAGTATTCAACAAAGCCAGTACTCTGGTTTTAGTTATGCAACATTTTCTAGATAACAGGATGTTTTACAGTGTCAAAAACCCTTGTGACTTTGTCTAATTGTCTGATAATGTCTGACATTTGACTCTTTATTATTGCAAATACACCAAAGCATGTTAGCATAGCTGAAAACAGCATTAGCAACAGTCTGAATTGACTATTCAATTGTCTTCATAGGTAAAGGTAAAAGTAGGGCGTACAGAACCACAGTATCTACCCTATATTGAAGTATTGGGATGCCTGACTATTGCTATGCCTATAACAATATCAGCTTCCACTCTTTATAAAAGGCTTTCCACAAGGGTTTCTGTGGGAATTTGTGTCCATTCATTCTGTAGAGCATTTATGAAGTCAGAATCTCCGTTTAAGTTCATCCTAAAGATGTTGGATGGGGTTGAGGTCAGGGCTCTATGCAGGCCAGTCATGCTGGAATAGAAAAGGTTCTTCCCTAAACTGGATCCACAAAGTTGGAAGCATGGCATTGTCCAGAATGTCTTGGTCTGCTGAAGCATTATGATTGTATTTCACTAGAAGTAAGGGGCCTAACCCAAATCCTGAAAAACAGGTGCATCCTATTACTTTTGTCTATATTGTGTATTTGTGTGTTACTTAGACGTTCAGCACAGCTTGAGGCCAGTGTGTGATGATTTAGGCATGGTGTTAGCACATATGTGTTTCATTTACAATTAGCCAGGGAGCTCACGTACAAAATTAAAGCAGCAAACTTTAGTCATCAGACCTGTCAAAATAATCAGCTACGTATGGCTTGAGGGGGGGAAACTGCATGCATTTTATTTTTTTATTTTAAAAAATCACTTTAATCCTTACTCATTTTTAAAAGCACCAGCGGGAGTGACGTCTCTCCCCTTGAGGTAGGTTATGTTTCAGGCGGGTGGGAAATGTTTGTGCTGATGATCTGGAAATATTCTGTGATATCCAGTTCAGTCGACTTGGCAGTGAATGAGGAAAAACTCATCTAAGTGCCCAAGTCTTCCATCTTAATCTTCCTGTTTGGGCTATCGCTTCTCTGTCTTTTGGTTGCTCCCTGATTAATGTTTTCCTGAGAGATGAGAGGTGTGAAGAGTAGCCCAAAACTGTTCTCAAGTACAGGCATCGCTACTTCAGAGAAACTGTAACTCAAATAAAACAAAACTTACAAAATTACTTTAGAAAAAGTACAGAAGTATCAGATCAAAAAGGTACTCAAGGACTAAGGAACTTTTTTCTGCGCCTCAGTGCTTTTCATACAACCATCATCTATCAGCACAGGATATATATATATATATATATTTATTAGTGGTGGGTCATTATCGGCGTTAACATGCTGCCTTAATGTGAGACTCACCCTATCACCCTTAATCTATTCACAAATTTGTGTTGGGAGCTGGGTCTATACTACGCAAGATTTAGCGGCTGCTAGCCAGGCGTGTTTGGCTTGTTACTCTCGGCCACAGAGTGGGTCCAAATATAAAACAGTTACAGGGAGCAGGGCTTGTTCTTTCCTCCCTTGGAAAGGGAGCAATTATTTACTTTCTCCAAAAAAAAAAAAAAAACAGAGTG
>JBBJLR010000018.1:16313358-16323465 GCA_037577145.1 Brachypetersius gabonensis
GTTCTTCGCCCTTTTGACTTAAGAACAGTTACAAAACCCCTTCTTAATGATCTGGTCAGCATAAAACCATTCAACCCTGGTGAATCACTAAGAGTCACGTAAGTTTTAATTACACCAATGAATATACTGATTTCCTCTTGCAATATATATGATTATAACAGAATAAATGCAAATTTCCCTGACAATAACCTTAAGCATAAACTAGATCAGTGGTTCTTAAATCAGTCCTCAGAGTCCCCGGTTTTTTGCTTGACACTTAGGAAGCAAAAATAGAGCAAAACTATGGATTGTCTGGCGGTCCCATGTACCAGTATAGGATCCACTGATTTAGATGTATGATTAGAACTAAATCATTCACTCTGCTTTCAGCATACCAGGCCCATTTTATGAACATATGTGAGTGGACTATTCCTGTGCACATTTTATATTTTATATGTTTCAAGGGTTTGCTGTTCTGAAATTGGGTTATGAAATAGGATTGTCTCTCAGCATTAAGTGAGTAATAATTCCCATTTTCATTCCCCTTCCTACAAAATGTTAAGTTTGATTATCAGATTAGGTTTGAATAGTCTTGGTTCCGTTGTTTGGTGCCGAAAACTGAAGCTATGACCTGGCTGCAGTGGAATGTTTAGTGATAATGTGGCTTGTATGATGTGTCTTTTTTGATTAGTGTTTAGGTAGTTTTGGCTAGTCTTCCTTTAATTATCTTTTGAAAATTTGCCATTTCGGAAGGGTTTTTTGTCTGAAAGTAGTCAAAATAAATGCCCTGAGCTGTCCAAACTGGTGTTTAGGTGAAACCCTCCCCATGACCCAGTTACCACTGACTTGACATTTTTAGAAAATGGTTCATTTAAATAGTCCAAGATGCTTTGGTAGACTTTCTTTCTTCCTTTCTTTCATTCTTTCTTTCTTTCCTCCTGTCTTCTTTTTGTGATTAGAGCATAGGAAAGGTAATTTATAATTTCTTACTAAATAGGGTAAGAGGAGTGTGTTGAAAACGAGAAGAGATTGTAGTTGGGTTTTTTTTTTTCAGCAGGGTCAGTAAAGGCCATGTTCTAGTTTGTGATGCAGTGTATAGTACTGTTCCTGCAATGCGTATTGCAACGCTGGTAGCTATGAAGATTTTGCTGGTAGCTAGTTCAAAAAAGAAAGATATAAGCAGAATCGGCAGAACCAGAGGTTTTGTTTACATGATGCCGTGGTTAGGATCCTGGTGTTGATGGTTTACGAGCCCCCGGCCCCCGGCCCTCGGTCTGGCAGGAGAGGAGTGCTGTGACTAAAGGCATTCCTTCAAACCCATGTAATTCACACCTCAAACAAAAGTGCTGTCATTCAGCAAGCAATTTTCATTTTATTTAACAGAACAGGTGATGGGACAATGGTCTGATCCTGAGGAACGAGGAAGTGTGGTCCATTAGTCAAACAGTGGCTGTAGGATTGGTAATTCACTATGAAACAGAACTGAATGACATTGTCGTGCAATACTTTGACGTAGTCATACTGTAATTCCATCCGTTACCTTCTTAATCAGGGTAGATTTACAGTACAATGCCAGCATTTGGAAATAAGTCTAAACTGTAATGCAATTGAGCGTATCTAGTGTTAGATTTGCTAAACACAAGACCAGATAGTTACTACATGTTGCTAAAGCCACACTTAACCACACTATTATTAAAACCACATACAGTCCAGTCTTTGGATGCTGTCCCAGGCAGATGTATCCAGCCCACCACCTGTCCTGTGAAGATTTGCACTGCTCCACACCCACCTATCTGAAGCTGTTAGCCCTCCAGCCAGGGCACGGCCGGCCACTGGTGGGGTCAGTAGCCCAACCAGTCGAAAGGTCTGCGAGCTCGCTTTCTGCTTCTTCATCTTCATTATGATTTGCTTTTTGTCTCAGACAGGGACGCTTCGTAAGACCATATTTGTTGTCACCCCAGTATGTAGTTTTTAAAGTGGCCACAGGTGATGGTTGAACTTACTATAACATTTTGAACATTTTGAACATTTTTGATTATGCATTTGAGCTGGTGCATGTTTAAAAGTAAAAAAAAAAAAAAAAAAATCAAAACCCTTGACTAATATTTTTATAGAACAATAATTACGATTGTTATGCATATTGTTGAAATGTTACATTTTGAACACATTATCCTGTGTATAAATGCTTACCATATATCTAGTAGAATGAGGAAAAAAGGCAAAATGTACATAAAATGTCTTTTTGTATAAGAAAATATGTTTATGTTTGTGTGTTTGGGTTTAGTTGTCATAAGCTTGTGGCAAAGCCACAAAAAAACCTTGTGTTCCTTCTAAAGGATCTGCTGTTGTTGGTGTAAGACTGGCACCACAATCTTTAGCCTTTCCTGAGAGGGTACCTGGCTTCAGGTCGTTGGCCTAGGCGCGTGGACTCTTGTAATTTCAGCCTCACTTGTTGTCATTTTAAACTAAGCCTCAGTTAGCTTCAAGGGGGAAATGCAAATTCTATCAAACTTTTTTTGCGCCCCCCCCCCCCTTTTCTTTGTAAGATTCATGTACCTGCACTTCTTTTATGATTCACTATTGTCACGCAAACTTTGACATCTTAAAAACACTTTTCTTTTCCTTCTATTCAAAAGATTGCACTAGATAACCTGGTATTGATATTTTTTTTTTTTTAAGATGTGTTTCTCTAGAAATGTTTCTGTTGGTCAACCTTAATGATGTGTTGTGATGGAAAGTGATGCAAGACATAAGAAGAGAGATAAAATAGCTGCTTTTTAATACTGTCCATCCACATTGAATGGTAATCGTTAAGCCACCCGTATTGGAGACTTCTCGTTGATTGGTGGACGTGGCGGACAGTGCGAAGCCTCTTTGTAGTCAGTGGAATGTGTTGCGCGTGTGATTAACAGGAATTCAGGCCCCACTCTGATCAGAGTGCCTTTTCCAGTCTTAGCTCAGTACTGAATGTCAGTGGAGTTCAGCTCTAGAATGCACTGCTCTGGTGGTTTGGATGTGCAATGGCAGATTGTTTGACCTTGTGTGATTCGATATGCTGCGTTCCCCCAGTGGTTAGCGTCTCAGTGTTTGAAGAATCCAGTTAGTACTGTATTATATTAATATAGTATGCATAATGATGCACTATAGCATTGCAGCGAGTTGGGGATGAGACATATCGCAAGTATTGGCACTTTTAAAGTTATTAATGTGTAGCTAAACTGAGGGTTAAAGGCATTAAATGCCGCGTGTATTCCACATTTTCTTCGATCCATTACAAAAGTATTTCCTCCATTGTTGTTTTCTTGGCCTGCGTTTCAGCCATTGGCTAGAGATAATAACAGTAAGGCTACAGGACTCTGGACTAGTGAGTCTCTTAGTTGAGTGTATTTCTACCTTTCCATGGTCTGGATTGGTTAACATGATGGTACTGAGACATAAGTGAAACAGCAAACCTCTGTTAAAGTTCTTTGTGCTATGTTTCCTTTCCTCGTATGTAAGGGCTGGACAATTTTATTCAGGGCAGAGTCTCTGGAATTTTTTACCTTTTTACATTTTTTTCCATTTTTTATACCAATTGTTTCTTCCCAGTGGTTCAGAACCCTTCACCTCAGCTTGTTTAATACAGAGCGCGGCTAATACTGGAATTATCTGTTGGAAGCTTGGGATTTGGGTGGATGGAAAAGTCAGCATGCACTGACGGAATACCTGGGATAATCTCCACTCAAGAAGAGCTTTTTAGAGGAAATCAGTTCAAACCTCAATCACTTAGATTAAAGAAAGGGAGCTTAGCCTCTTTTGAACAGCCCATTTAGATTTGAACATCAACTCACTGAACTGCACGGCCCAAATTGGATTTTCCGTCTACACAGGTTTTGGGCTTCTGTCACTCCTCAAACATGAAAAAATTCCAAAGGACTGCTAGGATAAAAGTTATTTTGGTATTTAACTGTGTAATCATGTAAATGACAACAGCGCAAACTACTTTTGAAAAGGATTTATACAGAGTATTATACAAAGTTACTGTCAAAATTAAAGGTTTAAAATTGAACTAGCATACTCATACAAGTTTGATGTTTTTTATGAAACTAAACTGTTTGAACAGTCATTGGTGGTATAAAAAAGCTTTTTGCCAACTGAAGGTCTATTCACAGCGAGTCTGTCGGTCTCCGATGGCGTTAATCTGTTTTTATTTTTTGTATTCATTTTTGTCATTGTTAAATTTCTGACTGGGGCCTTAAATCAAACAAGACTTCAAATTTAGCCAACATAGCAAGCAAGCTGCAGCATTAGCCATGATTTACCTTGTGTTGTTTTGTGAAATCTTGACTAATAGCGCTAACCAGCATGTCTTCTCATGCTGGTCTGTGAGCAGAGCCCTTGAGCTGGACTTATGCCAGGTGTGTTTTAGCTTGGACTGTGTGCTTTCTTAAAAGGCAGCAAGTCTCGTCTGAATCTTTGCATTGAGGTGAGGTCGTTCTGGCTTTACCTGCCTTCAGGAGCCTGTCTATCTTTCAAACCGCTCATCTTTCCAGACGCCTGGCTCAGCATTTTTCTTTACAGACTGATCTAACTAGATGGTAACAGCTGGTGCCATGACAATGATTCCTTTGGTGTAGAACATTTTTCTTTGATTTCCTCAAGAAACCAGCAAGTGAATGCAGAAGTTCCTCTGAATAGCAGTAGATACCAAAAAAAACCTAAAATAAAATAACAGAAACACCTTCAACAAGCAGTGCCTGATCGTTTTGCCGTTTATTCTCCTTTTCCCTTCCAACATGGAAGACTTTTGAGGTTTCTCCTGAATTTTTCATTTGCAAGGTTTTTTGGTAGTTGACCTTTTCTGAATGCTTCTGTTCCACATGCTTTGGTTCTTTCTCACCTTCCAGAGGCCCAGATTTACTAAAGCCTCTCAATTCCACAGTGTGACTGGTGCAATACACACATCTCGACCAGTCTTTCAGAATGTTTTTTTTTTTTTAAATTCTGGAGGCTTTCATAATTCTGGCCCGAGGCGTGTTAGCAAGGCTGCTCAGAGTGGATCTTGAGTGCCTGCTAGTCATCATTTCTGTTCAAAGGGGTGAAAAGCCATGTAAATGCTTTGCAGTTATGCAATCTTTTGATAATACTATCAACTATGAAATGCCAAAACTCTCTGAAGCACTTGCCTGTTTTTGCTAACGGGGCTGTCATTCAGAGACGCTGAACTCCAACACATTATTGGGCCACGTCTAAATGGGCCTGTCGTGCCCGTTCCCATTCAGAATAATTCATTTTTGTTTCACTCTCTTTTGTTTGTAATTGTGTTACATTTCTCTGTGTAATTTCTTGTTTTTAAAGCATGCTGTTTCCTCTCTGTTAGGAGGTTGACTTGATGGCAAAAGGAAGATGGTTGAAATGTTTCTCAGAGAACATTCTAATGCAGTGTTAAATTTCAAGGTTTTTTTTTTTTTCATTTTGTTTTTGTTTTTCCTCTCATTATTTTTTTTTTTTGCAATTATTACCATAGTAGTTACGCATTAACCGCTTGCTTGCTGCACAGACACACACTTCACACCAGGGAAGAGCATGTGGATATTTAGTTCACAGCAATGACAGTACAATATAAAAACCGGCATGATATAATAATAACACACCAATTTTTTTGACAGCTCAGTTTTTTTGATGTTCTTGTTTGTTCATTCACCTTATCATTTTGAAACATCGCAGGAAGAACTGTATCAGCAAAAGTCGGTAATTATATTTCCAGCTAATTGTTTTAAATGGAAGATTTTTTAAGCAAAAGACTTCATTACTCATGCACACAAAAACAAACTAAATTTGCCATGTGTTTGTGAACTGGTGTGAGGGGAAAATTTACAGCTTTGACAATATTTCATTATAACATTGTATTCCGCCATCGCTGTTTGCAAAAATCGCTCATGAATACAGTACTGGAAGTGAGTATGTTTCTCTATGCAAAAAAAGTATAAAAATTAATAAACAAAGCTATGCTACAACTCAGAAAACCAGAGTCTTTCTGTTTTCTTTTACATAATGTTAATTAATGTTGTCTGTGTGTGTGTGTGTGTGTGTGTGTGTGTGTGTGTGTGTGTGTGTGTGTGTGTGTGTGTGTGTATGCAGGGTTCGGATGTTATGTAATCCCATTATTAGAAATGAAGTACAGGGGTCCTCAAGTTACGACACAGATCTGTTCCTACGAATTTTGTGTAAGTCAAAACACACCCTAGCCTTACCGATCCTAACACAGTTGTAAAATCATAATCTAGAACATAAAAACACAACTAAATCACAGAAAGAAAAAAAAAAGACGGAAAAGTAAAAATATACTGTACTGTAGAAACAGACGGTGTGTTTTTACACAAAATTATGTAAAAACACACTTTTAAGAGTCCAACATTGCAAAGGTAAGTGTACTGGGGTACGCCAACTCCCTCACTTATATGCCGGGTTACTGCCTATTCTGCAAAATCTGCATATGCTGTGTATCCGCTACCGCACAACCAAACTAGTTACGGTATGTGAATGAGAGTTGTAAACTCAAAACCTCAAGGTTTACGAGGACCCCCTGTACTTGTGTTCAGCTATATTTGTTTAACTTAAATTTTTTTCCCCTGATTTTAGTTGCCGATGCAACCAACCTAGGACACTTTAGTCACATAATCCTCCCAACATCGGGAGGATGAAGTTACAGCACACGCTTTCTCTGAGTCATGTGTGTCAAATTGTCACTAATGCAACATCATTGGACAGCTCAACGTGTTTGTAGGAGAACTCTAAGTGTTCTCTGGCTCTCTGCCCTCTGGCCCACATAACACTGGGTGATAGAAGAGGAGAGGCCATCCTAGTCATCCAGAGAGCGAAGACAGTTTCACTCCATGATGTCCCAGATGGTTGTGACATCGCCTGGACTTAAATTCACAATTTCTTGAAGTGTAGACCGTTTCAGCATTCGGGAGTTATTCTTTTGCATTGCTGCAATACTTTTAGAGTCATTTTTCAAAGTTTTCCGGCTTTTCTGGTGTGTGTGTGTGCAGGTGTATATCTGTGGCTGTGCTAAATTTGGCCTCTGGAATTCTCCTGACCTCCAGTTAACCCCCGCTGCCCTGAGGGTCCAAAGCCCTGCCGTTTCCTCGAGTGCTTTATTTACAGAGGTAATGGTGCATAAAATAGCTAGTGCCTAAACACACATAGGGCAGCAGCATGATGCATATTACACTCACAGCGGTCTTTCTGAAGCAGTTTGGTACTGTTTCATAAAAGTGAAATTTCCCACTTGTGGAGCACATGAACTTGTATTTTTTTTATTAGCATTGCTTATGTTTTGTTTATGTTATTCATCCAGACTAGGAATTAGACAAGTTAAGAGGTTGTTTCTTATTAAATTTAGCTTAGGAATAAGTAGGAATAAGTGTGACTTCAGTAGCAGTCTTCTCCCTGTGCCAAGGCCAACCAGGCAAAAACAAGTGTTGGGTCGGGTCCATGAGTGATTTGTATGAACTTGAAGCTGTCTCTCATTCTCTTTGTCTCTCTTTCTCTCCCTCTCTGTCTCTTTATCTCTCCCACTCTCTCTCTCTCTTTGTCGCTGTGTTTCTACTGCTCTTTCTCTCTCTGTCTCACTCTTTATCTCTCCCACTCTCTCTTTTTCTCTCTCATTCTCTTTCTGTCTCTCACTCTCTCTCTCTTTCTCTGTGGTGTGATGAGTTGGTGGACGTTTCTCAGTGGATCAGTTAACAGTTGGACAGTGAATGCTGTTCTGTCAGGTATGATCAGTAATGCCATAGAAATACACTGCTTAAAAAATAAACACTGTGATTGTATCACAGATTTGTAAAACACCAGTTTATTCCAGCAGGACATTTTCAGTCACTCAAGTCCTCTGAGAAACAGTGTGATAAGATTGTCTCTGTTAAGGTTTCAAATGAAGCAGTACCAGCCAGGATGGATTGAGTGTTGTACAGGCCATTTTCATACCCATGGTCACGCTTGACCTCACTAATGCTCACAAATGCAATCAAATCCTCACAGAAATGTACCAATATCAATATCAGTAACACAAAGCTATCCCAGAGGAGTAGAGACTGTTACTGCATAAAAGGTGGACGAATTCCCAATTATTACCTTCAATTTCAGAGAAAACGCTGAATGAGCAACTGCCTTCTCAACTTTTGAATATATATTGAATGTTCTCCTTGTTCTTCAATTCACTTTAATGAATAGAACGGCGTGACCCATTCAAAATCGACCTCTGCATCACTTTTTAAGTGATGAGCTAGATGGAGCGAGCAAAAGAAAACTAGAGTGAAGCAGTGAACGAGCGCAGTTAGGGGTATGTTTTCACTTAAACTTGGCTGCAGAATTGAGCGCACCTGACTCTAATCATTCCACAATCCATTACCCCAGATAGCAGCGTGCTGGAGCCAGGTTTGGAAAAACGCAACTTCAAACTTTGGAAAGGAAGTTTTATTTCAGTTTAATGGTTCAAAATGGCTTAAGTCTGTGGACCTTTTTTTACATGCAAAGGTGAATGAGTACGATAGCACTTGTTGAAAGGGTCAAGAAACTTAGCAAGGACCCCTCATGAGCTCACTCTTAAACACACACACAGACTCCACAATTCACATGTACCACAGATATCTGCTGAGTTGAGCTATTAATCAGTAACACAGTCGAAATCTCTTTTTCTCTCCACACTGCCCTTCTTTTATTTCTTACAACCGGCCAGGAGGAAGACGTTTTTCCTGTACTCTAAATCAGTTTTTGTGCTAAGAGTCTGGAGTGAATTAATATGTCTCAAAACATCCCTTAGTTTCCTACATAGTGGAAATCCTACGTATTGAAATAAAGTGAATGGCATGATTTTGTCATAAAGAGCACTAGAATTGATTAAACGCAGAGACTTCTAAAAAGCTTTAAGCTTCACAAAATGTATGTTTGACCAAAAAATACATTATTTACAGTCCATGTGAGTACAGTAAACCATTCCAGGAGTAGCCGCCTATAGTGAAAAATCTCAAATATAAGATGTGGTAAAAAAAAAATGCCCAAAATGCATGGGGCATATTTATAGTGTAAACTATAAACATGCCCCCAAATATGCTCCAAAAACACTTTAATTTCATTTTGAACTTGGTGAACACCACAGCACACAGTGTGAACAGCATGAAGGGGACGCTCATTTCATTCAGGTGTCTAATCGCCTTGCTAACCGCTTTGCCCAAAAACAAACGAACAGCAGGATGAGGGGGGCGTGGCGGACGAGACCCGGACATCACAAAAGCAAAAGAAATACGGAGCATATCTGCAGTTTCCCCGTTAGTGCGAGGGTTCCCGCAAACAATTATCAGTTTGGTTCTCAGAAAAAATCCGCAAGAGACTGAAGTCGAGACTGCTGAACCGTGTATAAGCAGGGGTTACTGTGTATAATTTTTTGAATGTTTGATTTATTTATATAATTTTCTCAACAAAAGAAAAAACGGAAACCTATAAGAGCATAATCAGACGTTATGAAGAAGAAGTATTCAGTAAAATAAAGTGTACAGTTTTAGGAATATTATTGATGCAATAGTAGGAGGGTGAACACAACAACAGTAGTGACAAAAATAAAACAATTTAAAAAAAAAAGAGTATATTTGATATTCTTACTCTCGCAGGGTGGCTGAATTATGGCTGAAATTTGGCTGAAATTATGCATTGGTTTTGTTTTCCTGATTGAGTTTAAATCAAAGCAGAGTTTTATCTCTGACCATCTTGTGAAACTGTTCGACTCTCTCACAGTATTCCAACACATGATATTGTGAATATCCAGTCACATACACAACAGACAAGGGTCTTTCAGGACCTTTAGACAGAACCGAAAGAGGGAACGTTGTTCTGGGTATTCATGAATGAATATAAAAGAATCAAACTCTGAACATAAAGGCATTTTGTGTCATCTGTTTGCTAATGGCTTTGCTCAGTGGGAATGGTGCACGGTTGAATTGTGACTGTTTTGATTACCTCTGCTTAGACTTTTAGACATTAAAGGTTTCAAAGCACTTATGCTTTTTTCCCCGCTCTATCTCTCTCTCTCTTTCTATCTCTCTCTCTCTCTCTCTCTCTCTCTCTCTCTCTCTCTCTCTCTCTCTCTCT
>JBBJLR010000018.1:16323565-16345946 GCA_037577145.1 Brachypetersius gabonensis
TTTGTACACACACACACACACACACACACACACACACACACACACACACACACACACACACACACACACTTTCATGAGTAAATGTAGTCTCTGTATTGCTGAAAGGACTTTCTAAGCCAGTTTGTACTGAGAGGAACTGTATAGCTGAACAGAACAGACCCTTCAAGCAAACAAATCTGCTTCTACACTTCCAGGATGTTGAGAACTTTTCAAGTCATACCCAATGATTGTTAGTCAATAAAATTACCTGAAAAAACTAAGCATCATTTAATTGGGGTCATATCTTGGAAACATAGGGGGCAATGTAGCTTAATATACCTGTTAATAAGGCTCTATAGCATTCATATGATCCACTCGCTCATACATTACAGGAGGTTTAGCGTGTGATAAGCTTCTATTGTGTCATTTGAAAAACACTATAAATGTTTATATGATCCATGCAGTCATTTTTACATTCTTACAGATTGTTTTTGTCCCTCGGCCCACCACAAACACTGCATTATGGTTTTGCTCTATATAAGTTTCATATGGTGCATGCAGTCGTTCTGACAGACTGTAATACACTACAGAAATGCAGGGGGGTGACAATATTGCTTCTGTTTTACTGCATCATAAAAGAAAGTGTAGCAAGGAAATTGCTTGTCCCACAGACATAAGTTTGAATTAAGGCAATGGAAAAAAAGAGAGAAACTAAAGAAAGCAAAAGAGCTGGATTACTTGAATAAGAGCGAATTACCGTCATAATCTTTAGCTGTCAATCTGGAATTCTGTCCAACTCACACACCAGGCAAGAACAATAGTGTAAAGTTTCCATTGGTCACACGTGAACACACCACAGTGAAGCAGCAGGCAGTCAGGAACACAGCACCCGGGGAGCCATGTTTGGGGACGGTACCTTCATCAAGGGTACCTTAGTGGTGCCACTAGCAGTCCTGGGATTCAAACCCGGGATCTTCTAATCGCAGGGGCAACTACCTAACCCCTAGGCTGCCAGCTGCACCAGACTAAATCTCTACTGGATAAAACTCTAGCAGTTTTGGAATGATTCTAGTAGAACCATTCAATCTGGTAGTGATACACAGTCGTATTTTTAAGAACCAACCTGACCTTCCCGACCCGCGAAATATTTGTTGTTCAACAACCCAACTTACAATGTTTCAGTAAGTTATTTACAATGTAGTCGGAATGCTGCTGCTAAATTTTCTCATTAGCTGACCAGAACCAATCCCCACCACATCAAACAGCTCAAGTGAAACTAGATTCATTTTGGCTAGGAAATGTAAAATTGTAAATTGCACTTTACATTTTCTAGCCTGTTGCTATAAAGCCAAACATTGTTTTTTGGGCAAAAAAATTTTGTCCAATTTTGTGTTCGAAAAATAAAAATGTATTAACACCATGTATTCGAATCAGCGACCTTCTGATTCAGTACCCGGCACTTTACTGTTGCCCACGACGGCGCCGTGATCACACTGCCTCTTACCAAGCCATTTCTGGTTAAGAACGGACAAAAGCGTTTGTAGCCACATTCACTGGCTGATTATTTTCAATCAAACTACAACAAACAGTGACACGTTTCTAAGTGACTTTATCTTTAGTGTCTTCAAGCCTGTTTATGAGTCTTTGTTTTCCTGTGTCTGTGTTTTGTCCCTTTGCAGTTACCAAAGGCCTGGCGTCACAATGCCTGCCACTATCTCTCCCTTATAGATTCATAAGGCAACTCACCCCACTGCTCTCTCTCCTTAATACATTACGGCAGTGACTCAACCACAAAATCTATTTTTTAAACGATCAATAATCAGGCCCCATCCTGCAATCACACTTATGAATAATGACTGGACTGTACCACCCAAATCTTTACAGTTTAGGTCAGATTTGCTTTATTTTTCTTATAGTTAGTGTTAAAATTTGGTTCAGAAAAGTCGCTGTGCACTAAACTAGGGAACTAAAATTACTTGTTTGTCAAGACACACAGAACAAGATGACAAATAGTAGGCCACTGAGGTCGACCGTAATGGGTTTTTCTAAAGCCAATACCGACATGTAGAAGTCAGGGTCAGCTGATGGCCAATATATGCTGTCTATATATTTTTTGGCCAATAATTACACATTTCCCCTCTATAAAAGATACACGAAATATCTCAATGTAACATTTATTTAACACTGATTAAACATAAATATGAACATAAATAACAAATAAAACTGTAAATGTCTAAACAATAAATAAATGTTTTAAAACTATTATATATTTTTATATTGATTATTTGATATTGTACTAAAACTGATACCCCTTTAAGTAAAAAAAAGAAAAAAAAGAAGTAGAATTCATCTCACCCGGTAGGAAACGGCATCAGGCACATTGGACAGCACTCGAGTTTTGCTTCTGCTATTCCTGATTCTCCTTTGGACGTCCCAGGTCTACATTCAAAATCATTCTCCAGGCTAGAAGCTCCAGATCCTGATGCTTCTTTTACTCCAGTTTCTACTTTACTATTAGTAGACACTATAATTCCAGATTTAGACCCTTCACTTGCTGTACTAGTTTTAGCTTTATTGTCATATTCCAGTGTAGAAAATCCAGATCCAGCTCTTCTTCCAGATTCGCTTCCTACCCACTTTGCCTCTTGCAGGCACGTTGGTACTGTGCCATCTGATCCATCACCATGGGAACCAAATGTCTGTGGATCATCATGAGGACCAAGTTTCAACTTCCTTCTTGCTCCTGCACTTCCAGAGTTACCAGTTCTCTTTAAAAATGTGCTTCCATCCCCATCCCACTTACACTGTCTATCCTCAGACGAGCTGGGCTCTCCAGTCACCTTCCATAATAATGATGCATCCCCGAGACTTTTCTTTGGATATTCCTCTAGGTGCTGTCGAGAACTGGTCAGTGTTTGCCCTTCACTTCTTGCTTGACTCAACTGCTCAGCTGAAGAAGTTTCAGGCTGCTGCTTCCCTTCATTAAGAGTGAAGCGTTGTCCACTCTGGATTGGGATGCAGCACTGTGGCTCATTTAGAACTGGAAGTTCACTCACTTCTTCATCCAGACTACACCAGCGCCATTCTGTCGCCTTCTCTTCCCGAGTTCTCTGATGGGTTTGAAAAACAAAGAAAAAACATGATAAAACATGACATCTTAGAAAAGCAGGAAAACATGCCTTATGAAGTACACTGGGATGCCTGACCATTACACCAACAGGCATTTTAATGACACACTTTTCAAATACATAGACCGGAATATGGAGTTGGTTCCCCTCTTCCACTCTTCTTGGACGGCTTTCCACAAGATTTTTGAGTTTCTGTGGGAATTTGAGTTCACTCGTTCTGTAGAGCATTTATGAGTTCAGACACTGATGGATGAGAAGGCCTAGCTCACAATATCCATTCCAGTTCATCCCAACTGGATGGGGTTGAGGTCAGGGCTCTGTGTGGCCAGTCAATTTCTTCCACACCAAACTCATCCAAGCATGTCTTTATGAAGCTTTCTTTGTGCACTGGGGCACAGTCATGCTGGAAAAGAAAAGGTTCTTCCCAAACTGTGTCCACAACGTTGGGAGCTGGTAAGGGGCATTACAAACCCTGAAAAACAGATGTGTCCCAAAACTTCTGTCCATATAGTGCATGTACCATTCTGTCAGAAGGTCAGAATAAACAAGGTTCTAGTGGGTAGGAGACGAGCGAGGAACAGATTGATATATGGAAATGGGCTCTGTTCTGACTGGCTGGACACTGGTTTAAACTTCAGAATGAATAGATGGAGACAGTAGGCTGAATGGGTGGCTGTATGTAAATTCAACTGTTTTTTAAGAGATCACAAGAACAACAAACTCAGCAACCAAGTTTCCATATTTGAACTGTATGAACTGTATGCTGTATGTATATTTACACGCCAGATTAAAAAAAAACAAGAAAATACAGGTCAATTTGTATTATTCATGATTCGGACCCTTCAATTCCAGGAGCTACTCATTAACAGCCTACGTTTAGTGAAACTGGTCTGTTCCCAGTTCATAAATATGTTACATTTAGCTTGTCCACTGAAGTGTAGGCTGTGTTTTATCATACTGGGGAACTCCCAACACCTAATCCATCCTGTGAGCTGATTATGTAGTCATTTGAATTCAAATTTGATCTTTCATAGAAAGAAATGTGCAGCAATAAACACTGATACAGTTTATGTGGTAAAGAGAACCATATTTCACTCATTTGTTGCTGTTAACACATCTCTCCAGTAACCTACACCGATCTATACAAGAGGTTCAGCAATTTTTTAGGAGGTTGTGCATTATAACCATATTTTACAGTCTCCGTTGAAAAGACGAATGTATTCCTCCTGCATGTGCAGCATTATGCCACAGCCAGTGTGTTACAGATCCACACTGCAGTGAATAATTTATTGACCGCTACATCTCATTAGAAACCGGCTGCCTGTCTCTCTTGCTGTCTCTCTGTCTCAGAGTTCTATTGGGACTGTTTAAGATCTAGAAGTGCCAAGCTTGCATTATCCGCACACTGGCAGCTAGCCAGCACCCTGTGCTGTCAATCATCCTGTCTCCGCGGAAACCCCCCAACAAACCTGCCAATCATTCTTAGAAAGCCTTCAGCTTCTGACGCTAATTGACAGCCACTGTTACAGAGCCAGAGCCATAGGAGGAAAAAGCCTTCTTGGTGAGCCTTCTTGGCGACTTTGTTTTTTCATCTTCTAGACTCAAATCTATTGGTTCTGTAGCAAAAGCCAGTAGTCTAGTCTAATCTCATCAGAATATTGTTCTAGTCAGATGGTTGAGCCCAGTTAGGATTACTCCCACTAAAACAAGGTGCCTGACTCATTCCCTTTCTCCTTTCTTCATTTATTAATGTACCCCAATATCTACTAATATGTCATACAAATATAAATATTACTTAGTAATTGTGGTTTTCTTATCTGACTAATCTGAGTATATATTCTTATACTTCTGAGTGTTCCAGATATCAGTCCACAAAATCTGGATTTCTCAGTGCATGGCTTTTGCAAAGAAACCTTTTCCTGATTATTTTCCCCTTAGGAAACAATGGCAGGTAAATGTATGATCGCCCTACTTATATCAGATCATGATACTAGTAGATACTAGGAGCACTACCAGTACCCAATCAATAACGCAGTGTATATAATAACACCAACCTAGCAACCACCTAGGATCACCTGACACTACTCTAACAAACACTTAGCAACACCAGAGATACACAATATGGACAAAAGTATTGGGATGCATGACATAGAGCAGTATCCAATCTTTTTGGAAGGCTTTCCACAAGATTTTATAGTTTCTGGGAGATTGTGTTTCCATTCATTTCCATTCATTCTGATGATGAACAGGAAGGCCTGGCTCGCAATTTCTCTTCGAGGAAATCCCAAAGGGATTGTTGGATGGGGTTGAGGTCAGGGCCCTGTGTGGGCCAGTCAAGTTCTTCCACATCACACTCGGTCAACCACGTCTTTATGGACATTGCTTTGTGCACTGGGACATAGTCATGCTAGAAGACAAAAGGTTCTTCCCAAACTGTGTCCATGAAGTTGGGAGCATGGTGTTGTCCAAAATGTCTTGGTATACTGAAGCATTAAGCCTGCCCTTCACTGGTAGCAAAGAGTTTCATATTAACATTAAAAATCTATACACCAGGCCAGTCACTTAAAATTCTTCAATGTTTAAGATAATGGTGATAATGCAAAGATTGCAGTTAACACCGTACCATGGGGTACAGTAATAATACTATAAGAGTGTGGTGGTATTTTTATCATGCTATAGGGATGTGGAATCCATCTGTAGGTGCAACAGCACCATAGGGGTTGTAGTAGTAATAACAGGTTGCAACAATTATCAAGAAGGGGTCTGTGTGAACAAGTAGAGAAAAAACATTCATACAACAGCTTGTGGCAGCACTCAAACCAGTAAGGGGTTGGAGTCATTATATGATTTCACAAATGCCTGTGGTAGTGACATCACACCAACAGGGGACTGTGGTAGTAAAGCCATATGGCGATGGTCTGTGTCAGGATGCTGAAGGGGGAACGTATACTGAGCCTACAAATGACAGTTGTGCCATCACATAAGGTGTGTGTAGTATCATCATTCTGTAAAGCTGATGTCATCATACTATCATCATACTGTTGCATTGGTAGTACATTCATACTGGAAAGAAGCTGAGGCAAGTACACAATGGACGAAAAGTATTGGGACAGACCTCATAATTATTGGATCCAGGTGTTTCAATCATACCATGACATTTTGGACAACGCCATGGTTCCAACTTTGTGAACGAAGCTTGGGGAAGAACCTTTTCAATTCCAGCATCATGGTTGGATGAGTTTGGTGTGGAAAAACTTGACTGGCCTGCACAACTTCCCACAGAAACACTCCAAAATCTTGTGGAAAGCCTTCCAAGAAGAGTGGAAGCTGTTATTGCTGCAAAGTGGGACAGACTCCATATTCAAGTCTTTGTATTTGAATGCAACGTCATTTAAGTCCATGTTGGGGTAGTGGTCAGGCGTCTCATCATACTGATGCAGAGGTAGCAGATTTATGCTGTAAATAGGCTGGAGCAAGTATGTGACGCCAGAAGGATCAGTGATATACCATAGGGGCCTGTGGTAGCTCAGGAACGCAGGATGTCATGGCAGGAGAGTTGAAAGCTGCTGGACAGAAATCCTGCAGGGTGAGAGCCCAGAGCTTCTCCACTTCTGTTAGACCAGCTGCAGACCACCAAGGCCCACTGCCAGCAGAGGTGCTACACAACAGAGAGGTAGAAGCTTAAGTAAAGCATAACATGTAATGCAGGATAATCGCTAATCACTTGTGTCATAAAAGGTCCGAACAAGTGCAGACTTTGCACAATCTGGTGCCCACTCTGTTGACTGACACACTCGACGAAAGCATTAGGACACATCTGTTTGTTAGGGTTTGAAGAGAGGATGAAGAGTGGAAGCTGTTATAGCTGCAAAAGGTGAACCAACTCAATATAATAGTCTATGTGTTTGAATGCAATGTCATTCAAGCCTCTGTTGGTGTAATATATTGGTGCCCCAATACTTTCGTCCATATAGTGTATGCTATTTTCCACTCATCTTACCAGGTCCTGTTGGTTGACGCGCCCTCAGGCCTGCACACATTCTTTTGATCATCTCTTATGACCAACTTTGATTCACATTGGCTCTCCACAGCCGTAAGTTTTTTCCTCTTCAGTTTCGACATCACTGTTCATTCAATCTGAGCTCAAACAGCAACAAACTTCACCCACTCCACTTCCCCAACACGGAGCTAAAACGTTTGCGGATCAACGCTGAGTCGTCTTTGCGCAGTACTAGTTATTGCGCCGCTACAAAAGATGATGGACAAAAGTATTGGGACACCTGACCATTCCACCAGCCGGGCCATTCCAATACATAGACTTGTCACTTGTCACGAAGAGAAGGTAAAATGTAAGGTGTAAAATACTGTCAAATTCTTCTGCCCTTTGCCAGAAAGTTGTCAATGGGAAGACGCTTCACCTTCAACATGACAAACCAAAGTACGCAGCAAAATTTACCACAGAGTCTGAGGGAGAAAAGTACTGCGCACAGTCTAGATGCAAGCTGGTGGAGAAGTATACTGTATACTGACAGTGATAAGTATATCAAAGCAGTGATTAAAGCAAAAGGTGATTCCACAAAGTACTGACATTGGGGGTCATCCTTCATCCATTTCTCTGTTTTTCTTTCATTTTTTTTTGTAGAAAAAAATATTACCCTAATATATTGGATGTTGCATTACATTGCATTGAGGATTTTTTGTGCGTGTGTGTCTTCACTTCAAGCTATAAAGCAACATGAATATTTCAAAGGGGTTCATTTTCTATATCCACTGTAGCTGGTTGCTGTGTTTAAGTCATTACATTTTAGCTACTTACCAACATAAGACCTTAAACATACATAAGATCACTGGTGTATCTTTTGAGTCTTTTTTCTCTTTGTTCCCAGTGCCAACATTTATCTTCCTTCCATTCATAGGCATATCCATTCATACATCATGAGAATGAAACACAGAAGGAAGGTTAAAAAGATGGGGAAATAGTGAGAAAAAAAGGTGGGCACCTGAAATAGATGACCCACAAGAAAACTACCTCAGCCCTAAACCCTGGAGAGGATGACACAAGACCTGGATGCTTTGAGCCACAACTGGATGAGAATTCCAGAGGTTTAGGCGGCTGACACTGAGCTTCCACAGCCACTCAGTGGGAGTACAATAGCAGATGAGTTTGGAGAGAGAGAGAGGAGATGAGAGGAGAGAGAATAGATCCACGAAAGAACGCTTATATAATTAAGATGTGTTATTCAGTCACCATGGTTACCAGATGGAAGATGTAAAAATACACACTCCCGAAAGCTTAGATGGCACCATGGCCTAGAGAGCTGGGATAAATTGTTCTTGTGAGAAGTTTGTTATTTTTTTGTAAGAATTATTTATAAAAATATCCAATATTGGACATATTTTTAGCACTTAGTCTTCATAGATGGTTTAAAGAGAAAATGTTCGACACACAGGTGGAAAAAGTACAGAGAAACTGCGTGGACGTATACAACATTAGAGGCGACTTATATTGATTATTTCTGTTAGAATGGAATCTGTCAAGGGGAAACATTAGGCAGTAACCAGGCAACTAACCAGTCACTTCATGATACTGATGTGTTGGAAGCAGGAAAATGGGCAGGTTTTACAGGGGTCAAATTGTGATGGCTAGATGACCGGGCTTGAGCATCCCCACCGGCAGGTTTTGTGGGATGTATGCAGTCATTAGCAAGCAGTGAACCACAGGTTCAAAGAGTCTTAGGGGCTCAGGCCTCTTTGACGTCTACACGCCTGCTTTACCCCACTTTCCCCTGATGATGTTCTTCTACTCCTGACATCTTGGAATCCTTCCACATCCGGACTTGATCATATACCGTCACCTGTGATTCTGACCATACCCTCAGATTTTCTCCCCTGTATTACTCATATAATAAATGGCTTCATGGGAACTGGCCTTGTCCCTGTTGCATTTAAATCAATACTCACTCCAAACCCAAAAAGATCTTTCCCAGACACCACCGATGTAATCAACTACAAACTAGCATTTTATCTTTCCTTTATCTCTAGCGCTTGCTGTATTCAACCAACTCAACCTATTTTGATCCCAAACTATTCTTCAAGTCTGGATTTAAAGTAGCACATTTTACAGAAACAGTATTAACAGACACTGAGGAGCTTCTTACTGACAAAGAAAGCAAAACTGTCTTTAGTTCTAACTCTTCCAGATCTTTCTGCAGATTTTAATACTGTCTTCAGATCCTCCTGGTTTCACACATCAATTTCAAAATCAACGAGTCTGGCTGGCAGTGGTTTGTGTTCTACCTGAAGGGCTGGAATTATCGGGTGTCTTGGAACAGAACTATGTCTACCCTACAAAGACCCACCGCTGGTGTACCTCAGGGCTCTGTGCCTGGTCCCCTTTTCTTTTCCCTGTACACTCGCTCTCTTTGTGATATTATATCTTTACATGGCTTCTCTTGCCACTGATGACACTCAACTCATCCTTGCCTTTCCTCCCTGTGACTCTCAGATCTCAGCCCGGGTCTCTGCATGCTTGAATGACATTTCCTCCTGGATGACAGCAGCTGAAACTCAATCCCAGCAAAACAGAGCTCCTGCTTATAGCTGGTAATACATCCCCAAAACCTGATCTTGCTATCACTTTTGAGAATGCTGTCATCATTCCCACAATAGCAAGAAATCTAGAAATTATTTTAAACGAGGAGCTCTCGTTTTCATCTCACATTTATAACTGTTCCAGCATGCAGGAACCTTCCTTACAATATCAGGAAAATCCATTCATTGCACTCCCTTGATGCTACCCAGATACATATCCAGTAACTAGTCATCCCTAGACTGGGCAAACTGTAACTTAATCCTGGCTAGTGTCCTTCTGAAGGCCCTCTATGACTGATTCTGAATGCTGCAGCACATCTGGTCTTCAACACCCCAAAATTCTCATTCCACACTTAACTGGCTTCCTGTGGCTGCTCACATTAGATTTTGAATATTAATACTTGCCTACAAAACCAATGTGCCCCTACTTACCTATCAGCAATGATCAAACCACAGGTCACAGCCCAACCTATTTGTGCACAACCTAACATGACTCCCCCAACCACAGGTATAAAGACTATTCTCAGTTTTGGCACCTCAGCTGTAGACCAATTTCCCCTGACCATTAGAAACAGTGACTGAAGACCCACCTCTTCATTGAGCACTTAGGATATTAAGCCACCTCCTTACTGAGCACTTAGGATAATGAGTGAAAGTGACCATTCTGTCATACAGGAACACACCACAGCCACAGTGTGAACAGCATGAAATTCTTCGTCTGTATTTAACCCATTCAGCAAGTGAAGCAGCGGGCAGCCAGGAACGCAGCTAACAAAGTACATCATATCTAACACCACCAAAAAAAACCAAACAAAGATCTGTCTGCTATGCCTGAGGAATCTCATAGGGTCCTGGTAAACCATTCCCTTCAACTCCGCTCTTAGTTTAAGTCTAGGTTTGTGAGTATGAGCAGCATTGTTTTTTCTTTTTTTACTACAAATCACCCATGAACATTTTTCTGGATAAGACCATCTTCCAGTTTCAATAAATGTAAACATAAGTGTGTGGGTGTAGAACGAGAAGAAGTCAAGCTGGCAGAGGCTTTCGACTGGGAAACCTCTACTTGGTCCTGGCATTCATGTGGATGTTACTTTGACACGTACCACCTACCCAAACATTGCTGCCTTCATGGTAACATTATAGCCTAATGGTAGTGGCCTCTTCCAGCTGGATGCCATATTGCAAAAATTGTTCAGGAATGAGTCATGAAGGGGGCTACACAATATTAAGGAGGTGATTTGAAAGTTATGGGTAATCAGCATAGAGACAAAAATCTAAAAGTCAAATCTACATTTAAACGTACTTGTGCAAGTTAAAAATAACAATATATTTGAACAAATAACACAAATCAGAATCAGTAGAAGCAGTCATCCGGGGTGGTGGTGGCCTAGAGGGTGGGATACCTGCCTTTGTACCAAGAGGTCATGGGTTTGCATCCTACCTTCAGTAAACCACCACTGGGTTCCTGAGCAAGACCCTTAACCCCAAGTTGCTCCAGGGAGACTGCCCCTTGTAGTTAGAGAATGGAATTTGCATTAGATAAAAGAATCTGCTAAATGCCGTAAATTTGTGTACACAGAAAAGAATATTGGGTAGAGTACACATCCTTGAGGGGCATCTGATAAGTTGTTCACCTGCATGTGTGGAAGCTTGTGACCCGTGAGCAGGCATGCTGAGTTGGAAAAGTTCTGAAGTCGTTCTGGAAGAACAGCGTTACATACATATAGAACTGTTGGCCAACTGCAGGGGGTCCAAAAGAGTGTTCTTCTGGTGAGCTTATATTAGTTTCTCAAAGGATTCGACTACAGAGGTCATGGCAACATGTCTGTAATATCCTAAAATTCCTGCCTAGGCAAAAATATTTGAGTGTGTGATGATTTCAGGATACATTTACCATAATTCTCATTGTTGAGATATAAGCTCACATCACTCGTCAGCCCTATTAAATCTAAAAAAGTAGACAGTAAAGATGCTAAAATGTATTCACTACATTGAACTCAGACAGTTAATGACCATGAATTTTGCAGTGAAACCTTTTAGATGAACAGATAAATGCTACTGAAAAGTCAGCTATTATACATTTCCTAGGCCTTTTAGTCTTTCATCATGTTCAATCTATTAGACTGAAAACTGTGAGTCTGTGAAGCGCTCACTGAAAAACAAAAAGAAACTAGTAACACAAACTACAAGACAGCACACCACTATAACACACAGCATCTACAAAAACCACATAATGCTTTATGTTAAGATTTACAATTGAATTATTATTAATGTTGGGCAATTATATATATTTTTTAAATGGCAATTAATCACATGGTTACACGCAAAATTCAATGATGAATTAAAAAGTGGTGTATTGTGTACTTTTATTTTATTTTAAAATGAACAAAAATGCAATGACATTTGGTTTGCAAACACTTTAAACAAATAAAGAGCTTTTTAACAGTAATGTTCCCTTTAAACAGCCGGAGATCAAATATTTCTGTATATTGGTCGCTGCAGGGCATTCACGTTTTATCTACTTTATTATAGAAAAACAAGTTACCTTCACAGTCCAGAGCATGGGCACCAGAATCATTATAGCTTTATAATCATTATAATGCCTCCCCCCCCACACACACACACCTTTCTCATCATTATCAGAGTTATAAACTGACTATAAACTGTATAAACTTAAAGGGAGCATTTTTCGGCGGGGTAGCATGAATCATCAGAACACCAGCGCCCACGGTTCAGAGCCACGGTCAGAACAGTAAATCAGGCACCTTCCGAGCAACTGCAAGTTAACTTTTATAAATCTGTTCTCATTTTTCTGAACAGGTGCCAGCAGAAACATTATTTTTTTTTATGAGGGAGCAGCAGAAGCAGTCAGTATGTTTCAGTAGCGAGTGTCCCTGTTAGAGTGAGGTGAAGCGGTCCAGCACGGAAAAACGAACTTTCATCATAAGAATAATTTGCGTAAACACGCAATACATTAATTATGTATTATACTTATTAATGATAAAAAATAATAAAAGGCGTGAACCTGCCCAGCACTCATTATTAATTACCATATTAATAGGACCTTGATTACCCATATATATATATATAATTATATGTATATTTACTTATTTATTCATGTACACGCTGTGAAAGTGGAGGCAGATTAGACCAGTTTGATTTGGCACCAATAGCTTCGCCTCCAAAAACCCATGACGCAAATCAAAAAAAAAAATTGGCCGAAAAAAGGCACGTCTGGTGAGAATCCGTCTTATACCACACACTGTGGGCGAGAGGCTGTCAGGAAGGAGGATGAATGAGAATGAAAGGATCACAGTACCATCACAAATGATGTATTTTAATTTAAAAACAGCTGCCTTCAAATGTAATATTGTGTGCTTTAGAATCTCATACTATTAGATTAGTACATAGTATGTAGTTAGTGGTATTAGGACAGTGTGTAATTGGAACAAACCTCATTAATTATTTAGTTCAGATCTTTGATCGTTTAGTGTAAATGGTCCATTTGTCATATGTGAACACACCACAGCACGGAAGTGTGGACAACCAGCTACACAGCACCTGGGCAGCAGTGTGTGGGAATGGTACTTTGGTCACGAGTACCTGAGAAATGTAAAGGTGTACCAGGCCATCGCTTACAGGTTATGATGGGTTAGGTATAAAAATCTGAACAAGCCTGTATATTACAACAGACCATAATAACAAAACCTTTTTTGAATGGCTCGAAAGTATTTTACTTTGAGAGCGTAAGTCTCTTAATCACTTTCACTCTTTCTCGGTGCACAAGATGCCTATATTTAGCCCTCAGTGCCTGTACTGTAATAAATGAAAAGCATTTGTAGCTGTTGTTTTGGTTATTAATAAGGAAACGATCTGTCTGCATTAGTTAGAGAGGTTTCAAATTAGTTTGTGCTCTGCTGCATCACGCCTCTACGTTTCAACCATTTATAGACACTTTATATATGCTTTTAGTCCCGCCCCCTTCGTGGTTGAGTGGTTGGGCGTTGGGCATTCTAGGGACAAACCTGGCTGAAGGCAGAGTGAGACATACTGAGAGAGTGATTCGAGATGTCAGTAGAGTTTGTAGATTCAAATCTGGCTAAAAGGCAAAAACTGTTACCACCCCTGAATGCTTTTACATTGAAATTGTATTAACCACCTAGCAATACCTCAACAACCAATTAGAACACTGTAGCAACCACCTAGAAACACCATAGCAACCAATTAGAACATTGCAGCAACCACCTAGAAACACCATTGCAACCAATTACAACATTGTACCAACCACCTAGGAACACCATAGCAACCACCTAGAAACAACCACAGTTTTAGCAACCGTGCAATCACACTTTGTATTTTGCATTCATTCACAATCTTTTCACAATCTGGACTTTTTCAAATCTGAACTGTACTAATTTCATACGTTCAGAAAAGCATAAAAGTGTAATGTGGTAAACATAGGTTTATCACTATAAAAATAAAATCATTAATCATTAATGTCTGAATTAATCAGATAAGATATGAATCAGTCAACAACTGTTTTGGATTCTAGCTAGCAAGATACCAGGCGTACTCACACTAGGCAGTTTGAACCGTGCCCGAATGCGTTTGATCACCAAAGTGCGGTTCGTTTGACTAGTGTGAGTGCACCGCTTGGAAGAGGTGCCAGAGCACGGTTCAGTCGGACTCGGGCGCGGTTCGCATGTAGTGTGAGCGCTAACCGTGCTGGAGCATGGATCAGGGCGCGTGACATCACGTTTTTACGCTCCAAAACCATTTTTCGTGCCACAAAAGTGACAGACCTGTTCAGCAACAGGCTGCGAGAGGACTGTGGACCACCGCGGACCAAACAACTCAAAATTACTATCGAAAAAGTAAACAGAGCAATAGACTCCATTGCGTTCAGCGAGAGCGCCGCTCTTCCTGTTTATCCTGAAACCGTCGCACCATAATGACATAAGCGTTCTCCGGCACGAATGCTGGAATCCTATGTGAGTGCAGGCGAGAGTGGGAGTGGGGAGTGGGGAGGGGTCGTACTTAGGCCCGGTTCACAGCAACCATGCCTAGTGTGAGTACACCCTATGATGTATGCTATAGTGTATACACAGGAGTCCAGTTACCTTAAAACCAATGTTTCTCAATCTTGGTCTAGTTGGTCAACCTGCAAATCAATTGCACATCCCCATTTCTTACTCATGGAATTCCTTTGCAGCATGTTTTGTTTTTCCAGCTTTAACACACCTCATTCATATCCTCAGCTCATTAGCAAAGCCTATCATCCACTGGTTAAAGCGATTCGTCTTCCCTGTCTTTACGAACATGTTACATCTTACTTTCTGTTCCAAACCATCCATCTTTACAGTTCGGCTGCTCCTCTTCACACCAGCTTTCATATTTTGGCCCATTCAGAGGGATTTTTTTTTTTCTTAAGCAAAATGGGTACCAAAGAGCAAGGCCGTGGGATGCTGCACTAGCCTCCCTTCACAGCTAGAGGGTGCAAATACAGCACTTTCCGACCTCCTGCTGCAGGTTGGACCAGGACCAAAGGGAATTATTAATAAAAAGAAATGCATGAAGGTGCTGCGTCCTAAATCATTATGACGTCCTTGATCCGGATGACTGCAGGGCCTTGGCCGTGTCAGAAACGCCTTGTTGATCTACAGCCTTTATGCAGCTACAGCACTATAAACTGGAGCTTAATTTTACATACTCTTTACATCTACAGCGAGCTAATTTATGATCATGTAAGATTCCATGTTTCATCCTTTTTTTCTGATTAAATGCTTAATCTGAAAATGGATGCTTTTCAGTTTAATTGTATTCATGTTTCTTGGAGTAGAATAATAAAACTCGATTGTATTTCTGCAAGAATATGCACAGTATGATTGCACAGTTGCTAAGGTAACTGGGGTTATTACTATGGTGTTGCTAGGTGGTTGCTTATGGTGTAGCAGTTACGTTCTGGTGCCTCCAACTTTTTATGTTCAGTTAGGGAACTTTTAGAGGCCGACATCTGGTTCCATCCACCACCACTGTGAACAATTCTGACTTACAGAGCTTCTCCAGAATTGAGAGTCTCACACCAAACCTGCTCTGAATCTGTTTACACCTTAAACACTTCATTATGGGAGATTTTGGAAATGGTGTGGCCAGAGAGCAAATTTGCTGTCCAGCAAAACTGACTCTTTCTATCTCATGCGCTTTAGTCTCCATTAAGGCTTAAAAATAAACACAGTTTTACCAACAGTGCATGGATGAAAATGAGGGACATGGGGGTGACATTGTCACACTACAACACTTTTCTGTCCTTCTGGCATGTTTTTGACCCAGAAAAGTTGAGATACAGCTTAAAATTGGCTAACTGAGCTGGCTAGCAGTTTGACAGCTAACAAGCATTGAGGGGCTGATTACTTTTTAATTAACAGCAAGAAACAGCATCACACTTGTTTCTTTTCATAACTGATCTGAGCTTTAGTGTCTTAAAGGCTGTTTATGAGCCTGCTGCGTCTTTAGCCACGCAGGACTGATGGTCGCTCTCATTTTGTCTCCCATTTAGACTGTCAAGGAGACTCACCGCTGTCTCTCACCACACATTATTTAGGTGATTTGACCACAAAACCCACACATTTCATCATGCGATCAATAAACTGTATACAAGTGCAACAAGGTGGGCTCTGAGGTACATTTCCCAATAACACACATGGCCTCCAAAAAGCAGGAATAATAATAATTATTATTTTTATTATTATTATAATGCTAATAACTTAAGAAGAACAATGATGTTAGTAATAGTGTCACACTGAACAAGGCAGTAGCCTTATAACTGAGCTATTAACTATAACTGAGAATTAAGTGCTTGGACTTGGAGTTAGTAACAGTGTTAATGCACACATATGAATTCACTACAACTGCAGTGTGGAGGCTTTTCAGAGACAGACTCAGTCTGAACAGCTCGAGGAAACCCGAGAGCCAAACTCCACCCAGACGGACACACACACAGACACACACACACACACACACACACACACACACACACGCTGCTTTAATGGGGCAGTGCTAAGCAGCAGGAGGAGTAAAGGCGCGTTCCCGGAAGAGCCAGACTCACATTCTTTGGCCGGCATTCAAAGAGAGAGAGAGAGAGAGAGAGAGAGAGAGAGAGAGAGGGTGGGAGGAGTGAGTGAGCGAGCCTGCATCGTAGTGTGTGTGCGTGTGGTGTAGTGTATGTGTGTGTGCATGAGTGAGTGTGTATGTGTGAGTGTGTGTGTGTGTGTGTGTGAAGCTAAAGCAGACTGCAAGTTGCCTGTTTGTGTTTTTCGAGGCCGGAGGAGGAGCAGCAGCAGCAGCACGAGCTCCAGCTCCAGACCGCGAGACTTTTTCTCTCTCTCGAGTGTGTGTGTATGTGTCCGGCGGCTGCTATGGGCGCACGGGCACGCGCGGCTGACGGGGGGGCGCCCGGGCTGCGCTCGCTTTGACCGGACAAAGAACGAGAAAAACCAAACAAGAATCAACTAACAACACTCGCGTGGATGTGTGGCGAGGCGTGAGTGTGTTTGCGTATTCGGTTTTACTGGACTTTTGCTGGCTTTTTTTTCTCTTGGGTACTTTACGCACGGCTCGGTGCGCGCTTACGTGTGAGACCCCCAACCCACAGTCCCACCAGGTGAGGTATGGAGAGAATGGAGAGCAGCGCGCGCCAGATCTTTCAGCCCCACGCGCGCCTGCAGCAGACCCTCAGGCAGTTTCACCTGAGCTCCATGAGCTCTCTGGGTGGTCCCGCGCGCTGGCAGCACCACCACCATCACCACCACCACCAGCCCTACAGGAAGGATCTGGCGGATGGGACGGAGATAAGTGACCGGGACGCGGAGCTGCGCGTCTCAAGGCTGCCGGTGGCCCCCGTGGCGCCGTGCCCGCTCCTGGTGCCCTCGGACCGCTCGACGGAGCGCTGCGAGACGGTGCTGGAGCGCGAGACCATCTCGTGCTTTGTGGTGGGCGGAGAGAAGCGCCTGTGCCTGCCTCAGATCCTCAACACAGTGCTGCGCGACTTCTCGCTACAGCAGATCAACGCCGTGTGCGACGAGCTGCACATTTACTGCAGCCGCTGCACCGCGGAGCAGCTGGAGATCCTCAAGGTGGTGGGCGTCCTGCCCTTCTCCGCGCCCTCGTGCGGCCTCATCACCAAAACGGATGCGGAGCGGCTGTGCAACGCGCTCGTGCACGGCGCCCACGCGGGTCGCGCCATGGCTCCGACCCCTCGGTATGCCAAGCTGGAGGAGAGTGGCATCAAGGTGTACCACGAGTGCTTCGGCAAGTGCAACGGCGTGCTCCTGCCCGAGCTCTACACGAGTCCCGCGGCGCCGTGCATCCAGTGCGCGGACTGCGGCGTGCTCCTCGCGCCGCGCAGGTTCGTGGCGCACGCGCACGGCGCTCCGGAGAACCGCACGTGCCACTGGGGCTTCGACTCCGAGAACTGGCACGCGTACGTGCTGCTGCGCGCCGGAGAGTACGCGGGGAAAAAGCAAGAGGATGACGGAGGAGTGGAGGAGGAGAGGGAGAGGATGGAGGCGCTGCTGGAGGAGGTGAAGGACAGGTTCGACTACACGGGCAGGTTCAAGAGGAAAGCCAGCAGGGTGAGTGGAATGATGGGATATTGGAGGTTTAAGTGGGGGGAGAGTGAAGTGTGTTGATGATGGAGATGATGTCTGGAATGATGAGGATGATGTCTGGAATGATGGGGATGATGTCTGGAATGATGAGGATGATGTCTGGAATGATGGGGATGATGTCTGGAATGATGGGGATGATGTCTGGAATGATGGGGATGATGTCTGGAATGATGGGGTGATGCCTGGTGGGGATGATGCTGGAGCGGGAGAGTGTGAGGTGATAAAACTGGAATGAAAGTGATGAGGAGGCTCATGCTGGGGCTGTAGGGTGGAAAGGGAGTGCTGGTGGCCACAGAGGCCACATGAGCTTGATTGCAGTGAAGATGATGGGGATGATGCTGGGACTGCGGAATGGGAATGCTGATAATGAGTCTGGAACTGTAAAGTCTGGGGAAGTGCCCTGGTGATAATAATAAAGATGCATGTGATGCTGGATGATGGTGAGAGTGATATGGTAGAGAGGATGCTGGGGACATGAGAATGACCATGTTGATGCTGGGACTGTAAAGTGTGAGAGAAATGCTGGTGCAGTAAAATAGGAATGATTGTGATGGGGAGGATGGAGTTGGGGAGGCTGGCGATGATGCTGATACCAGGGCAGTAGAGTCTGGGGAAGAGCTTTGGATGGCAGAATAGGGATGATTGTAATCGTGATGAAAATGGTACTGGGACTGTGGGGTCTGGGGAAGTGCTGTGAACAGCAGAATGAGGATGATGGTAATGATGATGCTGGGATGCTGGATGGTGTTGAGAGTGATGTGGTAGAGAAGATGCTGGGGACAGGAGTATAGGGGTGATGGTGATGTTGGAGCTGGGACTCTAAAGCGACAGGAAAGTGCTGGTGCAGTAAAATAGGAAGGTGATGGTGATGATGAGATGGGGATGCTGAGTCTGGGGAACAGCTTTGGATGGCAGAATAGTGATGATAGTAATCGTGATGAAAATGGTGCTGAGACTGTCGGGTCTGGGGAAGTGCTGTGGACAGCAGAATGATGGTGATGTTTTAAAGACTACAGTAGAGGACTGGATAATACTGGTGTAGGTAGAGTGTAGGAAGATACTAGAGACAGGGGAATGGGTGATAATGGTTGAAAAGATGATGCTTGGAGCAGTAGAGTAGTGAAGTTAAGATGGGGAAGGGACATTTGGGATGTAGTAGAATGGATGGGAGAACGTTAGAGTAGGAATCATGAGGGTGATCATGGTTGTGATAATGGAGAAAAGGGTGATGATGATTATAGAGCTATAAAATGGTAATTATGATAATTGATGGGCAGTAAAGCGTGGTTGATGTTGTAGGGGGTGTATAGGGAGAGGGCTTGGGCAGTAGAATAAGAATGAGTCTGGAGCTAAAACTGTGGGCGTGTTGCTGGATATTCAGTAGATCAATCCTAAAGCAAGTTGTCCTACTTTTCTATTGTTTTCATGCTTTAGTTCATCTGATTCAACTCATATACTCACTGCAACCCCTGAATTAAGTACGTTAGAGCACTGAAACACTAGGAGAGCAGCGAGAGTGAGCTGAGCCAGTGTTACTGCTGCCGTTCTTTATAAAAGCCACGGATCCTGTACCTGAGTCTGCGTGCTACACGCTGTAGTGTTTCTAGTTGTGCTTGCGTACAGTAGCGTGTCAGTTGTCCTCTTGAGAGCAGTGCCAAGCTAACTTTTCCTAGATGGGTCAGATTGATTTCCACTCAGAGGCTATCTCAAATCTGATAGCCAGTTCAAATGTTACAACCTGATATCACCGAGTCAAATGTGGAGTGTGTAGAGTGGCCTATTGTGTGGCACCCTTTAACCTGAATTAAACTCGCCTGCTAGGTACATACTGCTGCATCAAAAGGCTGGGGACGCCTTTTGAAACAAGCGATCATGGAATCTTGAAGGAAGGCGGTTGAAGGATGTTGGTTCCATGGTGCTTCAACAAAAAGAACTCAGTTAAAGCTTAACAGATTATAAAGAAGGATCGGTTCAGTATTCTTGTGGGCTTATAATGTTTGAGTTTTGATATAAAAAACGATAATGTATCAGTTCTGATATCCAAAAAAGTGCCATCGTAGCATGTCTGATACGTGCTTTTAGCAGTAGTCAAATATAATTTTAGATAAAAGCCACTCTTCAAACACTCTGATGAGCATGAGTGCATGGCTTTTTACTCTAAACCACTTTTCTTATTTTATTATAAGTTAACAGTGAAAACCAATCATTACTGGGACAGTTTTAAAAGAAGGCAATGTGTCCTCAAACCTGTGGACTGTGTGAATGACAAAGCGGAACAAAAAGTGCAGCGAAAGTGTTTGTCTAGGGCTTTGGCGGGGGTTGGGCAGACTACGGCTTAAACCACATTTCACACAATGACACTAACTGACCGCCAACACGACACCTCGGGGTTATAAAGCTGTTATTTGTGTGTTTTAGCTGTAATGTGTGTTTTTGAACGCCTCCTGCATGATGTGATCTCACTCTAATGGACCCGAGACTATAGGTAAAGTTCGAAATACAAATAAACAAACACACAGTCATTTAGGCTTCTAGCGTTAGGCCTCATTTATTGAGATTGCTTTTATTTGCTCCATTTATAGTTTTTAATTAAAGGGCTGATATCCTACATTTTCATTTTGTATTTTATTTTATTTTTTCCCCATGAGGTCCATTTATGATGTTAAATACCACATTGAACAATGAGGCATTTCATGCTTTTTATATTATGTGGTCTGTGCATAAACAAATATGTTATGAATTTCTCACGATTCAAGTTGAAATCTGGGCATTAGAAGACAGAAACATTGCAAAAACATGTTTACAAGCAGATTGCCATAAAATAAAGTCTTTAGGCGTGTAAAGCAACATTAAGAGGGTTCTGAAATCTTTCAGATTGGTTTTCATGTACCACACACTGAACATGATGTGTGCGGGAAATGCTTTAATTAGTCTAAAGCAGAGGGGGGGCGACTCGACAGTACTTATTGGATCATGATAAGTTGTCATATTGCATCACAAAATGCATATTGTGTATACTGTCATTACGAAGACAGGATCATTAATTGTGTTTCATTTCGTTTTTTGATAGTATTATTTAAATCGGACACCACTGGGCCTCATCGAACTCATTGAACGTTACACAAATGAAGTGTTGTGATATATATCTTTAAATATTTCGCTACACTAAATTGCCATATCACCCACCCCTAGTTGAGGGTCTCTCCGACATTCAGCAGCTACTGGATATCTCGGGTCATCTCTGCTGCCCTGTGGTTCTGAGTGAGTTTTAAGGGGTTTAATAATGGGAGCACTTAACACCACTTAATTCTCCAGCGGGGGTAATCTGAGTTTAAATGTCTCACTGATCACTCTGAAGCTCATTCACTCATTGCAGTTTAGCTTTATAATAGATCCTCTCTGGAGTTTAGGTGTAAATTCATCTTTATCGCTCACAAACTGAAGTAAAAGATGAGGCACATGTTCATTCACTTCTTTTTAATCCTACCTGTCTATTTATCTGACACTAAATATCAATCCTGTGATGCTAGGGGTTAATCATGTGCAGATTGCAACACCAAACATTTGGAGACACTTAGTGTTGCAAAATGGTTTAATGTAAGTGGTTATGTCTCCTTTATCAGTTTGTTTTGTCATATTAAATGTAAAAGTTTAAATTGAATTGAAAAGTAACAATGGCAACCAAGCATTTTTAAAAGAAGTGAAATCTTCCTAAACATTTTGATGCGCGGCGTGTGGTGTGTGGTGTGTGGTGGGCTCCTTTTTCTCTTGTGGTTGCAGTGTTGGTTGGAGAACAGGATTAGAGTTTTGGTTGGGGGTAGTGCTTCCATTTTCCTCAGGGTACGACTGATAAGACCCCCCCCCCCCATCCCCCCCCCGCAAGACCATTTGCATTAATTGTTTCATTTGAAAAGAGCTGATGAGGCAGAGATCGCAGTATTGTGTCTGTGTGTGTGTGTGTGTGTGTGTGTGTGTGTGTGTGTGTGTGTGTGTGTGTGTGTGTGTGTGTGTGTGTGT
>JBBJLR010000018.1:16373097-16388241 GCA_037577145.1 Brachypetersius gabonensis
CAATGTACTATATGAAGAAAACAAACTAAATTCTTCCCTCTTGAACAGTTCGATGCAGTTAACAAACACTGTGAAAGGTTCTAAATGTACTGTTCACTCCCCAAAAACAGCGTCTCGCTTGCGGTACTTTACTCAATAGACCCATGCATTCATTGATAAAATAACACAAGGGATGTAACGGGGGGATGCTCTTTGAAAAGGGGGGGATTTTGACTGTCTTCATTTCGGGGAGATGACATCCCTCCTCATCCCCCCTCAACTCGAATATTGACTGCGGCACCAAAACATTTACGTACCCACTCGTCGCCCAATTGTGATCGGTTCCTAAGATTGGCCAAGTTTATCGAGTCATAAAATGTGATTATCAGCCGATACCGATCTTTGGCCGATCAATCAGAGCATCACTAGCTGTGTCCTTTCTTTTTCACTGAAATACTTTGAAAATACTACCCCAGGGTGCTGGGTCTGGATTTATGTGTCTCATCATAGCTTAACTTACACTGGTTTGATTTGTGTTTACATGCAGCCATATCCTTGGACACCTCCTCCTCTCTGACCGATCACCTCCATGGATCAGGACTATGAGAGGCGACTATTGCGTCAGATCAACATCCAGAATGACAATGCCAGCCCTATTGTGAGTGCCTAGTTTCTCACAAGCCCTCTCATGTATTTAGGCTTGAAAACAAAAATACCCATTTACTAATAGAAAGAGCATTTAAATGATTTTCCCACTACCATAGGAGACTTTGTTTTATGGGTTTTTTGGAAACATGCTCTTCGTTGTTTTTTGTGTCATGGCTCTTTTTCTATTTTGTATGTTAATATGTCCCATATATAGAAAGTCACAGATGTGATACGTCACCTGACTCCCACTAAGTCACCGATGTCTTCACCAAGCAAACATGGGGACCGGTTCATACCTTCACGTGCAGGAGCCAACTGGAGCATTAACTTCCACAGGATTAATGTAAATGCTTATTCATGCAATAACTTGCAATGTGTCATTTTCTATTACTTACATAGAAAAATAACCTAATGGTTAGTCTCTAACACCCCCTTCATGTACCTCGTACTGTAATTTTTTTTCATACTGTAATCTACCTCATACTATAACTTTCACAATTTCCTTTCTCATGCTGTAACAATTTCATTCATTTTGCAAATGCGTAGTTATTATTTATCTACATCTGCACATTACACTTAAGTCTTTACTAACTTATTTTATATAAAAACTTTAAAACTCAATCTTGGCATTTGTGGGGATAGCAAAGGAAGTATTTCATTGCACAGAGGAATGTGATTTCTACTGTAAATATGACAATGTACATTTAGAAAATTTTAATCTTGAAATTGAACATGTGGCCAGGACACTGTGCCTGAGAAGATGAGAAGTGTGTAATCAGTTTACACTGATTACACAGGTTACACTGATCAGTACTGTAATCAGTACTGATTACACAGGTTAACAGGACAAAATCATAAGATATATGTTTATGCTGATTTCGAATCTGTGTTTGTTTTTTCCCGCACTTACAGTTTTTGTGATGAAGCTAGTTATATTTTACATGATAGTTGGTATAATGATCACATAATAATCATATGTTTAGCATTTTTGAAGAAACAGTGGTACCTGACTGACACTATCTGACTTTGCACTGAAAATATTGAAACAGTTACTTGATTTGTGCTTACGGTTTAATAAAAACCACATGCAAGTCTATTGTAAATCTCATATTACTCATAATTCAAAAAGTTGACTGAAAAAACTGAAAGCAGATCTGAAATCAGCATGAAAAATCAGCTATTTTTTTTAAAAAGTGTGTTGTGGTTGCTGATGATTACAAAAAAAAAATTGACGACTTGTGTTATTATTTTGTTCTCCTTAGGAAAATGAAAAGTCACCAAGTCAGAATAAAAAAACCAAGGATGCAACATCAGACACTGGCAAAGGTGAGTTTGGATGCTTGCCTGTTGGTAGTATTTGATAAAGTCTGTAAGAGTCTTCAAGATTACACTAAAGGCTGAATTGGAGTCACTAACCTGGGTCTTTTTCTTACCAGTGGATGGTTTGGCGTACTCTGCACTTCTGAAAAACGAGCTGCTCGGAGCTGGCATTGAGAAAGTACAAGACCCTCAGACTGAAGACAGGAGGCTTCAGCCCTCAACCCCAGAGAAGAGAAGTCTCTTTAGTGTAAGTCTCAGCTGTTCTTGCACTAAAACACAATTATTGTGGGATATATCTTTTATTGTGGAAGTTATTTTGCGATTGCCTGAACTACCCAACTCCAGTCCTGCAGAGCCAGAGTATGGTGTGCTTTTCTTACTCCAACACATGTATTTAAAAGACTCACATCATAAAAATACTTATTAATAAAATCTTAAAATGAGAATTCAACTGACCGCTTGAAAGTTCATATTATCCTAAGTCTTCCATGGATGGTAACTAAGCAGCAACAACAGGCCATTTTGACATTTTGTGTTTTTATCATGAAAACAATACACTTGCTTGTATCCACTCATTCAGCCTATGGCAGTGTAGTTTAGCCCATTAATGCTGAAGTCACCCAATTTGTGCCTGGACTGTTTTTTGAACGAGTTACACTGGTTCTCATTTCATCTCCAGCCTGACTTAAATGTGGACACCTGTTTAGGCGCTGATAAGTTTTACATTTTAAATTAGTGTGTGTGTCACATATGAAGCAATGAACATATGTCTGGTCTCATACCCCTCTATTGATTTAATACACAATGATATCAGTTTTGCTTGCAGTTGAAAATTCTTGATAATTCCTGAAGTCTGATACATTTGTTGGTTTAAATATTTTCTCTTTTGTAGTATTCTCTCAGTACCAAGAGATCCATGCCTGATGATGGCAACAATGTTTCTCCGTACTCATTATCCCCTGTAAGCAGCAAAAGGTAAAGAGCCAAACATGTTTTTCCTCATAATAACATTATACGAACACAGTCCTGAATGACTTTTATTTGTCCTTCCAGTCAGAAGTTGCTCCGCTCACCAAGGAAGCCCACTCGCAAAATCTCCAAGATACCGTTTAAAGTGCTTGATGCACCAGAACTACAAGACGATTTCTACCTCAACCTGGTGGACTGGTCGTCCTTAAATGTGCTCAGTGTTGGGCTGGGCACCTGTGTTTACCTGTGGAGTGCCTGCACAAGCCAAGTAAGGACTTTTTTGCTTTTTGTTTTTGTTGTATTAGAAGGAAATTCCGACCCAAATATTACTGATATTAGAGATGATGTCTGTACACACTTCATTGCCGATATCTAAAAAATCTTTGTTTCTTTTACTGAAAGCATAAAGCAGTTCAACTGCATTTTTTTTTTGTTGTACCATTGACAGACATCTAAAAGAAACAGAAAAATGAAAATCTTGTATAAAGCTGGATTTTTAATCTTGGTTTGCTTCCATTCAGAGCTTGCCTGTGTTTGTTCCAGCAACCCTGTGTTTTGCTCTGTGTGCAGGTAACGCGTCTATGTGACCTGTCAGTAGAAGGAGACTCTGTGACGTCAGTTGGTTGGTCAGAAAGGGTGAGCCACAACGTTACAGCTTGGAAAACAACAGTTTATATTATATAGTAATTTTACTGGCTGTGGTTTTTGTCCGTTAATGTCTTTTTGTGCTCTAGGGTAATCTTGTGGCTGTGGGGACACACAAAGGATTTGTACAGATTTGGGATGCAGCAGCTGGGAAGAAATTGTTTGCATTAGAAGGACATACAGCTAGAGTTGGTAAGATATTTGAAGCTGTAAAGCTAACATTTGCCAGTTATCTCTTTTTCCTGAATATCATTTTAAAATTAATGTATTCCTCACTATTTTCTTCTGCCAATTATTTTTTCCCCCCAAGGTGCATTAGCATGGAATGCAGACCAGTTGTCCTCAGGCAGCCGGGATCGTATGATCCTGCAGAGGGATATCCGGACACCGCCGCTGCAGTCAGAGCGCAGGCTGCAGGGCCATAGGCAGGAGGTGTGTGGTCTCAAATGGAGCACCGACCATCAGCTGCTTGCATCCGGAGGAAACGACAACAAGGTAATAAACATCTCATGGCATAGGCCGCAGAGGGCTGGCTTTTTGGTTGCGTTAGCTAAATACAGTCTCAACAAAATAATCCATGACATGCTAATGCTGTAGCTATTATAGTTCTCACAAATAATTTGTTTAGCAAATTGTGATGAATACATAGATGGTTTCATCATGAATCACACTTATTAATGTTTTCTGGCTGTGATACTTTGCCTTGTTAGCTCTTGGTATGGAACCACTCCAGTGTCCAACCTGTTCAGCAGTACACGGAGCATCTGGCTGCAGTAAAGGCCATCGCTTGGTCCCCTCACCAGCATGGCCTGCTGGCATCTGGAGGGGGCACAGCTGACCGGTGCATCCGCTTTTGGAACACACTCACAGCCCAGCCACTACAGTGTATTGATACTGGCTCACAAGTGTGCAACCTAGCCTGGTCTAAACACACCAATGAACTAGTAAGTGTGCCTAAGTACACCTATCTCCTGAGAAAAATTACATGTTAGAAAGAGTATAACAATACACATTTAACATGCAATACAATGTTTGATTTAGAGGCCATGATTCAATTTGTATGAACAAAAACCCAGTGTCTGGTGAAAAGCATTGTTCTTGTGAAATGTTAAACAGTAACACTTGCTGACTAGTGTGATCTGTGCAAACAATTCTAGGTTAGCACACATGGTTACTCACAGAACCAGATCCTAGTGTGGAAGTACCCCTCTCTCACTCAGATAGCCAAACTGACTGGCCACTCGTACAGAGTTCTCTACCTGGTGAGTGTTTCTTTTTTTTATTGCAACATATATTTTTTATTTTTTAATTTATTTTATATTTATATATAATTTTGGAAGTTCTGTGTATTTTCCAACTGGAGGTCTGTTGTTCCTTCAGCGCTTATGTAGTCTGCATTTCCACTGTTTAGTGTTTTCACTCCTCTGGTATACCTGATTAAGCTCCTAAAGAGATGGGTAACTTTTAGGAAAAGAGCCTCACACATACCTTTCCTGCTATTATAGGCAATGTCTCCAGATGGGGAGGCCATCGTTACTGGAGCAGGAGACGAAACATTGCGTTTTTGGAATGTATTTAGTAAAACACGATCAACAAAGGTAAGGGCCAAACTATTTATATAGCAGATGCGTCAGTAAGTATTGACAGTTTGATTCAATTACAAGATAGAAAATAACGTTTTTGCTTTTTTTCTTGTTTTCAGGAATCTGTTTCTGTTTTAAACCTGTTCACTAGAATACGATAAAGGTGCTGCTGCTCTAAAGGAATTTATTCTATCATTACACATTCTTCTTATGGACAGCTCATGGACAAAGCTTTGTTTTTCCCCATGGTGGACAATGCAGTCTAAGAAGACACCTTATTTTTCTTATGGGATGTGCTGGTGCACTGCCGTCTGCATTTATAATTTGTGTTGTCAATGTTTATGTACAGTTTAGTTTGTTCTGTTACCATGAAGTGTCTCAAATCATCCAACGAAGTATAATGCAAGCCTTAAGTCAGAAGATACTGTAACCATGTTATCTAAGCAGGGTGTAAAAGAAATGATTGGAAACGTAATTCATCAGTTCACTAATTTGTTATTGCAAGAAAGTCAAATTTATTGGGATCTTACAAAAAAAAAAAATGTTAATCATGGCTCTACATGGTAGGAAATGTCTGTGTGAAAACAGTCATTTTACAGCGTTATTGAGGATTGTTGTGTCAAGAAATACACACCACCCTGAAACAGAAACATCGTTCTTTGGTAATTATTTCAGGTGAAAGCTTGGCTACTTACTTATTTTGCTCATTATTGTAAATCAAAGGTAGTGTCACTTTTAATAGACTGTAGAAAACAGTGTTTAATATTTTAGTAAATGTGTCCTAATTGGATACACACAGGTTACTCAACAAGTGTAAAATGAAGTCCACGTCTAAAATCACAAGTCTGCATTTCACAATTCAGGTCTTTTTGTAGCTGCTTTCCACCGCTGAAGCCACTGCTGGAACGTCAGTCCCTCCCACTTCACCTGTGGCAAAGCAAACTGAGCAGGCTGCTCCCACCTGTAGGGAAGCATGTTAAGATATTTAAAGAGAGAGAAATGCTAAACATGAAGAGACTAGCAGGCCTTGAAACCCACTACTTCAAGGCCACATATTTTGATTTTGTGATCTCATTTTACATATGTCTATTCACATTGTTTTAAGAAGTGTATAACTGCTGACAAACTTTACAAATGAAGTTCAATACAAGCAGCCAATTTGAACAGAGGTCTTCTACATAAATTAGTCTTTAAGGGCTTAGGAGCAAAAGTAGCCTGTTTAATAGATGAAGGAGCAACAGGTGACCAATCATTTTCTAGGGAAATGGGCAACTTGCAGCTACGATTAGTAACAAGTGACGTGGTGAGAAACACTGATTTGAGTTTCTTTCAGTTTTCAGTAAATTGTGGTGCCAGATCAGAAGCCTAAATGCAACGTGCATGGATCCAACAAATTACTCAGACCAGTCAGACATGGGTTTGAGACCCCAGGCCTCTAAAATCTGAACATTTTGTTTGTACCACTGTTTTGCATAAATAGGGCTGAAGAAGATAGTGTTCTATAAAACAAAGGTGCTAAACACACCTACAAAATACAAACATGAGGCATCCAGCAGATTATCGCCTCCTAATATGGTTGGGGGAAAAAATCCTCACCAGGTTGTGATGGTTTCATTTAATGCGTTCTCATAAGCTAGGCCTGTAGAAACCTCCTCTAAGACCTTCCGCACTCGAGGTAGTAGAGACTGCAACACCTCTTCATCCTCTGCTTTCACATGCTGCAGCAGGGCTGTGTCACGGATAAGAAAAAAAACAAACAAACATGCTGATATTAAAAAGTCCCTGTGGGAGTAATTGTACAGCAGGGGACTTTAGGCTTTAATTCAAGGAAATCCAGTGATGCAGCAGGGGCTCCTGGCTTTGTTTTAGACTGCATTCAAACAGGTGAAATTACTAGCAGTAATTTGTGCAGTTTATTCAAAGACATACACCAGTAATTTTCAACCATAGCTTTATCTGCTCTTTGTTTTTTTTTTGTTGTTGTTTTCCTGTGTTTAGTAAATAAATACAATGGAAAGCAAACAGCAGGTGTAGCCACTGCAACTGGCCACTGGTTTCTACTAAGTTGTCCTAAAAGGAATGGTTTAGCAAAAATACATTTTATACAATTCTCGCCCTAAAAATTTCTCCCTCTAAAATCCCCAAACAATGGAAGTCTGCATGAAATTATGGACCGAGAGATGTTTTTGGGGAAAATATTTTGGATGGCTATAGATGTCCACTGTGGTTTATGACTTGCTAAATTTGTTTTGTATCAATGCCAAGTTAAACAAGCAAACATGCCTTTACTGTTTGACTACATTTGAGGTTAGTGGCAAACCATGTAAATTACATTTCTGCAGTACCATTCCTTTAACTGTACCGAAAATACACCCTGCAGGCATGTAGCCTAAAGTCAGACTGTGTATGATACCCTGCTGGGTGGGGACGGTGAGCTGCGCTGTCCATTTCTGCGAGTCTGCCAGCAAATCGGAGTGCAGCTGCATAAATCGACGAAGGTATCGCAGCTCCAGTTTCTTAGACACTGTCCGAGAGCACAGCTCTTCTGGAGCCTAAAGCACAACATTTAAAAAATATGAGTTACTTTTGCTTTAGCTCAAGAAGTCTGACAAGCTCCTTAACATTAAGTGACTCACTAAGAAGTACAGATTTCCCATAATTACTCCTTTGCAAAAATAATTTTGAATTGCTTTCCATTCAGGTATTGCACAATATGTCTTAGGTTGTGGACATAAATAAAAGTAGAACAAATTATCACTTTTTAGTAAAGCACAAGTATAGAGATGGATAAGAAGGGATGGAGATACCATGGGCAAGATGGTAAAATCTGTCCATAATTATAAAGAAATTGATTATCATTACTGTAAAGTACCATCATTGACTGTATACAGAGTGTGAGAGTGAAAGTGTAAGGAATGTCTTACCATGTACATGGGTGTGGAGAGGTTGTAACGGGTTGCCTGGAGGGCTGGAGTGTTCATGCGATAGAGGGAGAGCTGGTCCACTGGTACTCTCTCACTACAAGATACATAAAATAAAAATAAAGAACCTAACACATGGGATCCTTGCATTAAAACAACAGCATTAATAATAAGATACTTTAATTATATCGTTTTAATTGCACAAAAAAATCACTCTACAGCTTGGTTAGAAGCCTACATAAGGGTAGTGTGTTTGGGTCTTTCAACCTTTCTGCTTCAGAAGTTCTTTTTCAAAAATGATCTGTTCACTGCAAAGTTACACTTCATCATGGAGTTTTGTTTGTTAGTGCAGGTGATTTTACTGTATTTAGAAATGGCTGTTTGGTATTTACCCATCTCTGACTCTCCGATCCATGGCAGCAAGTGACACCAAATCAAACAGTTTGGCTTCCTGGGACACAACATTACGAAGTCCATCCACAGACTGAGCAACGCCCCCAAACAGTGGGCTGAGTTTCTCCTGCACAAACTGTCTTATCTGTGCGGGCAGGGACAACACAGCAGCCTTTAAACCAGAGTGCCTTTCATAATTATCGAACTCCTGATGTTAATTAAAACATATCCTCACTATGAGGATAAAACTTCCACAAAGGTAACTTCAGTAGAATGCTTGATTTCAACTCAGCCCTCTTCACAAACGTACAATAATTTATCACAGAGCAAAAGTTGAAAATAACAAGGTAAATAAACATGTTTCAATTTAACACTACCACTGCGACACTCTGAAAGCACTGAAAAACATCCTGTTCATTCTGCCCAAATTAACTCTTAGAACAGTGACAACAACCTATAATCCTGTCTCTTTTCATCAGTAATAAAAAAAGAAAACGAATGTCAGGATTCTTACCTCGGAATGGACACGAGTGAGTTCTGTTTTAAGAGTGGAGTTCCCTTTGACCAGACTCCTTATCTGTTCCTGTCTAATATCCTGCACAGAATAAAAACACAGGCTAGACCTTTTAGCCAGAGCTCATGACACTTACTGTCTGTGTGCGCACACACACAAAGTTCTAGAGGAGTTCGTTGTTTGAGTTCCTTCAATAAAAAAATCACACTGCTTGATACAAATATAGTAAAACATACAGGAAGTGTTATTTTTTTTACACTTTGTTCATTTATTTGAAGCACCATCCTGTGGACTAAGAAACACATTGCAAATAAATCCACTGATACATAAAAATTATAATGTGTGCACCCTGAGGCTAATATATAATTTCTTTTGTCTCCATTGATGCTCCATTTTTCTCTCATTCTCAAAATGCTGCTTTACTGCAATGTATTTATATATTTTCTGCTAACAGTTACTGCACCATACCACCAGCTGTCTGAAGTCCATAATGCTCTGCCATTGCACTCGGAGGGTTTGCAAGGCCTCATGTCTCTCTCGGCGCTGTAGCTGTAGCTGAGCACACTGCTCCCTTACGCTGTCCCTTACTGCAGCCTGCCTCACCGTCTGTGCCTGCAGCTCAAACACACTCCTGAGGCACATAGCAAAATACCAAAGCAACAGTCAGTCAAACATTCAGAATAACTATTTTATGAGCGGTAACAAAAGTTTATTGTTAAACTTGACTGCTCAACTGAATTAGCAATTTTCAAGATAACGCATTTTACATTTTAACACTGGTCTTACAGTGAGAAAAAAAGTTTGTGTAGTTTGTTAATGTTTAGTTCCATTTTTATTGCCTGACTCTGATTAATTAATGAATCATCTAAATAAATGGTAGATTACTCAGAACGAAATACATCTTTTTTATTTTATTCACAAAAATAAACATACAAACAATACAAAAATCTGAATGCCTAGTTTCGATCAATGGAAGCTGGTATAACATGACACTCTATAGGATCAGAGAATGTTTTAAATATTGTTTTTGTACTTTATGGTACTGTAAAGAAATTGTTAAACCCTTGTTTCCTGGATGAAGACTAAACTGACCTGGCTTTGGAATCAGCATCAGCATTCTGTCCAATAATTTTTTGCTGTGTCTGCTTCATGATAGCACCAAGATCAACCTGCAACCGCTGAGCTCTGTGGCGCACCTCAGCCAGCTGCATGTAACACTGCTCCACATCCTCCCATGCAGACTACACACACAAAAATAAAACACAAACAACATTCAAACAAGGTTACACAGAGAACAAAGCAAACAAGTGCAAACTGCTAAACATAGTGTGAATTTGAAATGTTTTTCATCATTGATCCTTGCAGAATCGATGCACAAAAAGCAGTAGCACTGTAGGACTGCACAATTAATTACAGTTAAACCGTGCACCACAATGCAATTTGAATTCACAACAGCACCCGTAATATTGTGTGAAAAATTCTTTATAAACCTAAGAACTCCATTCAACTTATTCTGACCACAGACATTGTGAAATGTGAATGAGCAGTTGAGGCAAGGACTCAAGCAAGACCTCTGAAGTTGTGCTTTGGTATCTGGCATTAAATCCTGTAAGCTGGGGCCTCCAAGGATTGATCTAGTTTTTCCAGTCAAACACATGCCACAAATGCCTGAGCTCTGGGGAGTTTGACCGTCTGTAAAAAATTACAGTGCAATGCAGCATGTGACCACTCTACTGAAACCTTTTTTGGTCACCTGTAAAAGACTGTAGACTGGTGGCAAATCTTCCTCTTCTTCCATTGACACATCAAGTAGATGATCACTCTCATAGCGAAACCTGGAGAAGGTGGACAGTTACGTTTTTAGGGTGACTACGTTTTTAGGGTGACTGCAAGCATACAAGACTTTTTAATGCCACGTCAAATGTAATTTCTTCAAATGTTAAGAAATGTCTTTTCAAAGTACCTAAGATCCATATTTCTGTGCCTCAATGTAAGTTAACCTTTAATTGTAAAATGTCATTTCAAATTAAGGCTTTGTAAGCTCCTATAGATTTCACTGAATATGGTGATCTAATGTTCAATCTATAAACATTCCATAAAGGACAATTACTGAGAGTACATATCTGTAATTTTCAATACGAACACTGGAACCCGCCGAACAGTGATAAGGAATGCATTAACACTAGGGATAATTTTACTGATCACAATTTACCCAAGAGCTGAGACATCCTGTTCCACATCCAATGCAGCAGTCTTTTCTTGCAGGGCTGTTTGTTGTTTGGAGGCCAATGTCTGCAGGGCTAAAAGTACTTGATTTGGAGGCTGAGAACGCAGAACATCCTAAAGAGAGCAAGAGGTATTAACACACTGCCAACAACACATTTACTTACTTACTTGTTTAGGTACAAGAAAGACATCATTAATATACATTGCAAATAACTGATTTTATAGTTTTAACCACTGTGCAGAAACACACACAAAATCATAACCAACCTCAACTGTACTGAGCCAGTGCTGATATGCTGCATTTCTCTGATCAGAAGAAAACCTGCATAGAATGAAATTGTTCCATTAACAATTATATGTAATCAATACCAGCTACTAAAACGATGAGGGAAATCCTCTACTGTCTGGATGGAGCTGTTCTTACACTGAAGTGGTCTTCAGCATAGAATCTTGCAACGACTGGAAAAAGCTAACTCTCTCACTGCACAGCTCTCGAACATCTCGCTGGGGGACAAAAGCCAGAAAGCAAAACAGGATTAAAAGACCACAAGCAAAGGAATTCATATCATGGCCTAATGTCTATTTTGTCACTTACTTTTCAAGTTTACACAGAATGTAATAAAGAAATGTAATAATCATAATTGTTAACTTAATAGCGTACATACACACATACAGTGAGCCTCGAAATGATTCATACCCCAGTCAAATTTTCACTTCAAATTGATTTTATTCAACCAGCAAGTCAAATTTAGACGGGAAATGACATAGGTGTATGCAAAAACATAATACGATGCTGTACTAAAGACATCATTGAGGAAAAAAACATTTCTCAGCTGAGTACAGCAGTATTTAACCATCCCAAGACAAGCTTTCTCTGTGTTCTCAAAAACATTTATAGTTATATTTTATATGGAAATGTAGCTGAATTTACGTTAATATTTATGTTACGAAATTCGCACATTATATTTTTCTTAATAATTTAGAACTAAAACGTGTAAAAAACCCTACTGCCATGAAAATAGCGACAGAACAAAAAACTGCGTAGAATATCTGCAGTATCAGCGTTACTGTGGGGATTATAATGCTGTACAACTGTCAGTTTGGTTTTCAGAAAAAAATCTGTGTTAAACTGATTTCGCGACTCCTGATCCACGTAAAAGCAAGGGATTATTGTATATATAGATACACATGTATTTATACACACATTCAATTCAATCACACACTAAATAGTGGCTTCCATTTATTCTTAACCACTTTTCCATGCTTAGTCAAGCTATTTCTTTAAAAAATTGCAGCAACAGTTCAGAAGTCAATGTAGTTATTAAGATGCTTACTAAAACCATAGGTTCTGTAGACGTGCCAGTGTTTCCGTTGTCAGAAGAGCCAAACACCAATTTCACCTCTGCCTTACTGCAAAAAACAGAACTTCACTGGTACAGCTCTTGTAATATTGTACATTTCCTATCTGTGAACTACCTGAGTGAATGCAGGTATTTTAAAGTGCACACAAGTATTAATTTGCTCACACAAAGCTTGTCTAATCTACAATTACTCACACTGCCAATAGAAAGGGAATACCTGGAACAGCTGCACATGAGCCTTCCTATTACTGGCTTTGATTTCAAAAGAAAAACTGGACGAGCAGGTGTCAAAAAACGTATAATATAGTGTAGAGACTTATGTTACAAGATGCAATCAATGACAACCACACAACACACAACTTGGTTGATTAACAAATTTTGCCCGTTCATTGCAGAAAAGTGGACTAAAAAGGAAAGATATTACTAAAGGAAGCTCCAGGTTCAGCCAACTGCAGAAAGATATTCACAATAACTACTTTCAGATTCTTTTAAAACAACACAAACTCCAGATTCGTCCTGGATTAGAATTACTTTTAGAATCACCTCAGTTGAAAGTAAACCGGCATCAGTAAGGCTTTAAACATATTTGCACAGACTCAAAACTACAAAAGGTCTTTGGGATTACTTGGAGAGCTGTTCTAGCGCCTGCCACTGGCTGCGGATCTTCTGCGTGTTCTCTGCAAGTGTGTTTCGCTCATCTGCACACCGCTGTCTGAAGGAGTCCAGCATCAGCTCTCTCAATCTGATCTCCTTATACATCTTGCAGTGTCTGCCCATGTTGTTCTCTATAAATAGAATGAGAATCCAAGAGCATTGTGACAGAAAACAATACATTTTGGTATAGATTTGGTAAGTTTTTTTTCCCACCCATTTCTATTTTTTTAAACTTCAAATACACTGTTTTACAGTGTCTCCAAGCCCTAGTTAAAGAATAAGGCAAAACGAGAGACAGAGCAGAGAATGCAACTAAAAGTAAATCTTTACCTTCATTAGTGAGCTGTTCCTCTTCTGTGCTAATCTTTCTGTCTAACTGAGTGAGCTCAGTCTGCAGTACCTCTATCTCCCTCTGCAGCTTCAGACGCTGAGCATCTTCTTTCTGTCCCTCCACCTGCTTCAACTGTACAAAACAGCAATTGTTTCAATCATTCTGAATTTAATAAGATCAAAGATTTGATCCAAGATCAGCAATATGACAGCAGGTCTCTGACTCTACTACATTGATCAAGGTCCATATTCATTATTTCTGAGCGTGAGAATGATGATCTTAGCTCGATTTATTCCAGGGGTGTAACAGGTTTTCAGGTTTGATACAATTCCATTCCTTCTAGTATGTGCCTTTTCAGCATAGGCTTATTTTTTTTTTTTTATTATTTATTTGCACTTGCACTTAATGATTGCACTCTGCAACTGCATATTTATTTTCTATTAGCCCTTTGTCTTGGGTAAATTTTATTTTATTATTTATTTATAATTTATAAGCCTTGTTCACTTACTGGTTGCTTAAAATAGAAAGTGCAATAAAAATGTGTTTTACCTAAAATAATGAATAATTGTGATTAATAATCGTGATTTCAAATATTGATAAAAAATAATCGCGATTATCATTTTGATCATAATCGTGGAACCCTAACATGAATCTAGATTTTCCATTCAAAATGATCAAAGCTTTTTCACTTACCTCTTTGTCTTGTAATGTTTTGTACCTTGGGAATTAAAACATCAGGAAAAACAACTGCCTTCGCTTAGATATCATTACACCTCAGGATCAAAGGAAAAACTCATAGTAAAGAGAAAATGAAAAGGATACCATTGAAGATTCCCTCTGATAACCCTCACATTCCTGTAGAAAAAAAATATAATGTTGAAAGAGCCATACAAGTTTAAGAGGCATACAATTTTGTTTTTAAAAATCATTTACCTTACCTTTTCTGCCTTCTACACCTGTTTTTGTTATTGCAAGTTTCAGACTGCACAATGAAAAACTTCTAAGACTTCTAAGTGTAGTGTCCATTTGTCATACAAGGTATGAATTCTATATCAGGGGTTTTTGCAGCTCGGTTTTCATATACACACCAATATGAAATACACTACGCTACATATCCAAATGCTGGGTATAAATAACCTAGTTAAGTGAATTTCTAACGACATAAATGATAGTTAGGAAAACTTTACTGCTCATAGCAGAGTTCGTAAGTAACACTGACATAAGTAGTAATATTCACATGGTAATTCAACTCACATTGATTTTCAGTTCAGTTCAGTTCAGTCAGTATATTTATTGGAAACAAGTGGTGCATACCGAAGAGAATGCAAAATTAGATGACAACAGAACTCACCTCTCATGGTAAACATGCTGTATGATATATTTCCAGACTGAAGTTCCGGGTCCAACACACAATCTAAACAACCAACAGCACAAAAATCAATCTAAGTTTTCAGTTTAGCTCAAAATCTGTGAATAATCAGTGAAGCTTTATTGCAAATGAGTGGTGCTTTTTTTAAACTTTATTTTCAGTTTAGCTCAAAATCAGTGAATAACAGTGGGTGCGTATCTATACATACACACACATGTATCCACCACTCGT
>JBBJLR010000018.1:16411244-16459141 GCA_037577145.1 Brachypetersius gabonensis
GAGAGAGAGAGAGAGAGAGAGAGAGAGAGAGAGAGAGAGAGAGAGAGAGAGAGAGAGAGAGAGAGAGAGAGAACCACTGTCTAATCAGGTTTTAGAAACTTGTATTTAACAATACACTGCCAACATGACCCTACTAACAATTTTATTAGAAGGTCCTATCTTGTACTGCTATTCACTGTCCATTTTATGAGCTCTACCTTAAAGGCCCCCTATTAGGCTTTTTACACATACAGTATTAGTGTCACTGCCACTTTAACAGTGGTACCCAGTCAGGAGCACCTCTAATGATGCAGGGCTAGATGTCTAAGCAATAACTATGCAATAACAGAGTCTATATTTTGGTGTGTATATTTATATACCCCATACATGTGTTACTGCGTTATCATTTATGCTACTTCAAACAAGGCTTTGTCTATCTGTGCATGTTATCAAAAAAGAGAAACTGTGCACTTCTCAAACACTTCTCACAGTGACACTTCTTTAGCAAGGGCCCGTTATGATAATACATGTGTCTCATGTTAACTGCACCAAATAAACTACCATGAACGCTAAGGGCAAGTACTGTTTTGATCAGGGTATTGTATTTCATTTATTTTCAGCCCAGGTTCATCAGAGAGTGCTTGTGAAGCTGAATGGAAAGCGTACCTTATAGGCAGCGAGATGTAGGGCAGTAAAGCCATTCCTGGTCAGTCTGGAGGGACGCAGACCTTTCAGCATTAGCGTCCTGATGTGGGACTTGTTTCCTGTCCATTACATTAAACCTGTTTTTATTACACTGAAAGCTGTAGCAGCATTAAAAAGAATTATAAACTCCGGAGGCCTTGCATTTTGAAGTTTTAGCAATTGTTTGAAGAAAAATGTCTCAACAGAACTGATACGTAATCTCAAAAAGACTGCCTATGTGGTTTCTGACACTAAATGACAACATATAATGGTTGTATTGCTGAAAAGCTGCAGTCACTGTGCCTGAATATACAGAAAACATAACTGATTGCATACACTATATGAGTAAAAGTGAAGGGCTTAATCTTAATGCTTCAGCAGACCAAGACATTTTGGACAACACCATGCTTCCAACTTTGTGGACACAGTTTGGGGAAGAACCTTTTCAATTCCAGCATGACCGTGCCCCAGGTTGGATGACACGATTGGATGAGTTTGGTGCTGAAGAACTTGACTGGCCCACGCATAACCCTGACCTCAATCCCAAAGAACACCTGTGGGTTGAACTGGAACGGAGATTGCGAGCCAGACCTTTTCATCCAACACCAGTGCCTGACCTCGAAAAGGCTCTACAGAATGGTTGGGCACAAATTCCCACAGAAACACTCAAAAATGTTGTGAAAAGCTTTTCAAGAAGAGTGGAAGCTGTTACAGCTGCAAAGGGGGGACCAGCTCGGTAATAAAGTCTGTATATTTGAATGCAATGTCATTAAAAAAGACATTGTTTAGGGAAAGTAAAGGAGCTTCCTAAAAATCTCAGTGACATCAACACTCCGATGCAAACAACTGCACATCACTGTAACATCCCTCTCAAACTGGTTTAATAATATGAAAGTAGAAACTTCAACTAATTGTCCCCAAACAAATGCAACAAAATGTCTCTCAGACTAATAAGGAAAGTGAGAAGCCAATAGTCATATGAAAGAAACTGAGGCTGGTCTGAAAGCGGCCACGACAACAGTTATTCAAAATAGTTAGCAAAATAGTCTCCAAGAACTTCAGAGCCACAGTGCTGTATGGTGGTAAGAGCATCATGGAGATGCTTTCCTGAAAATAATACTGGGGGATTACATATCACCAAAGAAAACATAAATGGAGCATTATACTGGGACATATTAGAGCAGAATTAAATCTAATTGGCCAAGAAAGAGGAGAAGATAAATGTTGTAAGAAGACAATGACCTTAAACATATAGCTAAAGTAACTGTTTTTCCAAAAAAGATAAAGGTACCCTGCCATGCAGGTCCAACAGAGGAACTCCCAGGACCTTGGACATGTAAAGACAGGCGGAATGAGCTAAAATTGAACCACAATTCTGCCAAAAGTGAATTACTTCTTACTGCAGATGTATCAAGGCTGCAATTGCCTGCAACATATTAATGTTATTCATTTGCAGTACCTGAATGCTCTTTCCATATTATTTTTTTGCTTATAATTATGAATGCATTTTTTTTTATATGTAAAAGGTGAAAAAATTTTGTGCAATTAAATCTGTAATGCAATTAAAGTGTCTATATGCACTGATAGTCATATAGTCTGAATACTTGTATCACTCCAAGATAGGTAAAAGAAAAAAACGTCTCTATTATTTAACCCCTACCTCCACATATGCAGCACAGGTGCAGCAGTGAGAGGCCGTTCTCTGTGCGATAGTTAAGATTCACTTTGTTGAAGGCTTCATCTGAGCTGTGTAATTCACAAAAGATCACAGGAGAATGCCGAGTGAGTATTATGTGAGGCACTATTACAGGCTAAAAGCCATCACTACTCCATCACTACTAAACTTTTCAGAAGTTTCACTTTTATCATTTTAACACAAAGAAACCTGGTTTCCAGCTTTTATTTGCTGTGTTTATTCTGTTATATGAATATAATCCTGTTTCATAATTTGGTAAGAACCCTAAAAAATGTTTTAAAAGAATTAAGTCTTAAGAAATGTTACTCAAAATTGTCTGTTAACTTTGGAACTGACTGTCTTGTTTTTAAGGTTCCTGCCTTTTAATTAGTGCTTAGCGATCCAAGTATACCTATTTATTTTTAATGTTTAACACTAAAGAAACATGAGGATTGAATGACATCCTCCCTCACCTGAACACATGCTTTAGCTCAGTCTGCTCATCCCCTTTGACCCTCAGATCGTCCTCCACCCTCTCAATGATCACTGAATACGACTCGCTTACTTTCTTCTTCCACTCGTCTACAAAGACATCAGCACAGAAGAGTGGAGGTGGGGGGTAAAGAGATTAACCTGATCCTGTAACATCAGATACTTTGCCTTGTTTTGGAATTTTGCGCTAACATTTGATCTTTACTGTTACTTAAGCAAGAAAATACCTTAGTACCTCAGTAAAATGTTTAGAAAGCATTTAACTATGAAACAATACTTTGGGTATATTTATTTTCATCACTCACCTTCATCAAAGTGTCACCTTTGGTATAAATTCTCTGCCTAAACAATGATTTGACAGCTTTCTTTTCCAAACTATTGTTAAAACTTGGCCCAAAAGCTGACATTAAAACAAGCAGATAAAACATGAAACGTGTAGCTTTTGGATTTAATGTGTTTACAGAATAAGCCCTAATAATACAAAAGGAATGAAATTCATATACAATTCTTATAGGAACATTTGTTACAAAACTACAGCGGATTAATTTGGGTTTTTTTTCCACAGATATCTGATCCAGTCATTTCAAGCCTGATGCCAGCACTGGGTGGTACCATCTCTAATGTTATTGCAAAATTACTGTATTTACATATTGGGAGAGAAAACTAAATGTGGCCTATTCAAAAGCAATGACAATAGTATTTATTCCAGTATGTTAAACTCAAAAACCAACAAACAAAAAAAGCCCAACAAAAACACAAGTAACAACAACAAAAATGTCATAAGCAGGAAAATGTCATATATGTACAGCATCTGTTGAGGATGCTTTTCATATCAACATGCAATTTTCAAATCAACATGCAAAAGAGTGTTCAACCTTTTGCATAAAAGTTAGAAGTCTAGAAAAAAAGTTGCGAGTTACTCAAAATCATAAACTAAAAAACAGGTTCATTTTAGTCTTTTGGAATCAGAAGACTTTACCTGTACATGTCTGTGTGGGTCTTGATTTATAATTCCCCATTGGACTGTTCTGCTTGAACCCTTCACTGAGAGATCAGAGAGAAGTGTCATGCAGCTGAGGCACTATTCCAGTCTCAAACACAATAGACACGGGGCAGATAAAGCCCAGGATCATGGACCTCCTGCTAAAAATAAACTGAGCGGAATGTCTGACAGCAGTGACAGCTGAACCCCCTGAACAAGTGAGAGAGAGTTATGAGAGAGCTGGATCTAACTCTCTTCTCAAACTCAAACTTCAAACAACAGGTGTAACAGTGAAAAAAGGGGACATGATACTGTTCTGCACTGAGTAAAGATGAAGCACCCTCGAACTCCTATCTAAAAATAACATGAATAAACTCCTCATGTATCTAATGATGGAGGCTTTAGTGACAGGGTTAAACTATGGTTTCCTTTATTTTAGGGGTCAGGGTGTCCAAAAGAGATCTTCAGTACTAGGCACAGTACACTCAGAGTACAAAAAAAAGAGTGATTGCAACATAGATTTGCAGATCTTCATGCATTAAAACGATTCATGATTTTTATAAAAGAAATAGCAATGACTGTGCTTGTTAAATAAACCCCGGTCAAACATCTACAAAGCTTTACTCTTTGGCAGTATTCTCAGGCTCCCAGTCCAGAAGAACCAATGCACTGAGCTGTTTTTACCCATTTCTTTACACCTTTTTCAATTTAACAAGTCATTATGCAGCTCCTCTTTCCCTAAAGTGCTGGAACCTACATGTAATTCCTGGGGATCCTGAAAGGGCACTGAGTGGGACTTGTGATTCATTATGTGGGAAAGTAATGTGAGAGTTTGTCAAATTGCCTGATTTGGAAAAATATCATCTAATAAACCCGCATTAGTGGCCATCCTAGCCTGAACTTCTCGTCCATGTTTATACATAACAGTGTGTACACAAGTAAGTCTCTGAGACTGCTTAACAGCTTAACATGGTTTGGATGCCTCATCACTGGTGTGACAAAGGCTTTCACTACTTGCTGGCTACATTAGCGTCAGAGGTCCAAAAGACTTTGGACATGAAACAAATTTTGACTGATCAACTTTTTCTTTTTTTGTAAATTTGTTTTTTGAGAAAACCATAATTGTACAGTATTTTTAAACTATGCTACCACTGGTGCGGCATTTCATTTAGCAATAATTTCTTCAAAAAGCCTTTTTCTGAACAACATCATCTGGTCTAGTTCTTTGTTCTGTAAGATCTCCTGCAGAGAAAGCAGTTTGGTGTTTCCGGGTAAAGAAAACTTCTCGTTTCCATGCAGTGCACAGACCATTTTGAGCGTTGTAGCAAAGGAACTCTTCATGTCGTCACATACTGGGAAGAGGCAGCAGTTCCACAGGCTGCATACACCTCCTTCCCCTGAAAATCTCACATCATCAGAACAAAGCCCCCAGTGGCTCACGCACTCCTCCAGAGAAGCTCCAAACAGCTCCAGCTTGTTCATATCTGCAGGACTAGAAACATTTTTCTTCAAATCATCTTGGATGCTGAATGCTACAGTCACGAAGACCGTCTTGTGGTCTAGAGTGGCAATTAGGGAGTGTATGAAGATTTCACCGGGCACAGAAAGTTCTGCACCAATCCAGCATCCACTTACAATAGCTTTGGTGCCAACTGTTACTTCTGCCTCCAGTCGGGAATATTCCACCACACTTCCGACAGATACTGAAGCACTTGGGTGTAGAACGCTATGCATAACGCATGCAGTCGTTTTTTCAGTCTTCTCTAACTCACAAATGCTAAATGCAGCTGGCTGTAAGCCAAGCTCCGCCCTGAGACATGGGTCAACAGTGAAGTGGAACTGATATTCCTCAGTTGTGCCCAGATGGTAGAACTTTGATTCATTGAGGAGAATGACATTGAGTGGTGTTCCTTTGAGACAATAGAAAATTTTCTCTCTGACCTGGACCAGGCTGCCCTCCTTCTTGGTGACATTGGCTGTGTTATTGGTGTAATCAACTGTCGCCCCAGGTCCTAGGCCCTGAAGAAAGTCTCCATAAGCATCAATTTCACATCTCAAAGGGCTGATATCTCTGAATAAATTCAGCAGTGTTAACATGGTACCATAATTAACATAGTATGTACTGTCAGTGTAGACAAAGTCCATGTCTGCTTTCTTGCACACTGCACCACATTTGTGCATCCTTTCAATGCTTGGTTTGTGCAAAAACTGGAAGCACGTTCTATATTCCACATCATGCATTAGGGAACTTTCTGCTGGCTTCAGAACAAACACTCCATGTGTTGTTCCAATAGACAGGGACGAAGGGTGGGCTAGTGCTGTGAAGCCTGGCTTGTCAAACACAATACTTTCACTTACGCTGTATAGTTCGATGTCATCGGAGCAGGTAACCAGCACACCAGGCTTCATTTGGGACGGAAAGTCAACATACATTGCCAGCTTTAGCTCCAACATTTGATACAGAGGATCTCCAAGAGGAAGCGCGGTGAAGATTTTCCCAAGAGCACTGGCATTGGGTAAGCGTTGACTGAATCCTCCTGCATGCATGGACATAAATTGTGCCATTTGTGTATCAGTACATTTTATATGTCCTGTAGTACGAGAATAATTTCACATTTTGACACAAAAAGTGGACACTTTCCAGACAAATGTATGTACATTGTTAGTATTTCTTAAATCAAGAGTTTTATCTACAAAGTGAACGCAAGTTTTCATTCCAGCCAAGAAAGAGCTCATCTCATGTAACTAATTTAACTGTTTAAAGACTGAGACCAATTGAATAAGCAAGTGGAAGCAGCTTCTCCTTGACTGGAATAAAGATTAGCAAAAACCACATCACTACTAACAGTGACTATTCATTATTTGGCTTAGGCTGTTTAATCACATAACTGAAAATTAAGCACTTAACTAAAGAACGGTTGTAATGTAAGTAGGGAAGGTTATAATTTAAATTTGCTTTACCTGCATGTATAAGAATGACTCTGAATCTGGACAGGGCCTCTCCATACTTATCCCTCAGAAGCTGCAGTGAATGTAAGGTCGACCCTCCATTACCTGTATAAACACCAAATGTAGGATCATATTACCATTTGGACAATTTACGGTGCATCCAGAAAGTATTAAACAACGCTCCACCTTTTCAACATTTTCCACAATCCTATGTTACAGCCTTATTCCCAAACACATTAAATTAATATTTACGAAATAGCGTCCTGCAAAGAAGAATGGTGGAAACAGCCCCAAAACTAGGTGTGCCAAGCTTGTAGGATGATACTCAAAAAGACTTGTAATTGCTGCCAAAGGTGCTTTGACAAAGTATTAAGCAAATGCTGTGAATACTTACGTAAATATTTTTATTTTTTTCATACATTTTCATAAAGTTTCAAACAAACTTTTTTCACTCTACACACATGTCCTTATGGCAATATGTGAGTAGAATTTTTAGGTAAAAGATTGAATCTATCTGGGAATAAGGTTGTAACATAGGATATTGTGGAAAAACTGAAGCACTGTGAATACTGTCCGGATGCACTGTAGCTTATATATTGGCTGGATGAAATATCTGATGTACTTGCCAATCTTAAATCCTGGAGGATCTGCAAACACATGGTAACTAATTCCAAGTGGCAGCTCTTTCCTACTGCACTTCTCTCTGATCTGAAGTTCGTATGCAGCTCTCTGGTCCTCGTCCACTGCAGTAATAACCACAAGGTCCCAGAATTCTTCAGGTTTTACCTCCCTGCCTTAAAAAACACTCAAAATAAATCACGAAAACACAAACTGTGGGCAAATGGGCAAAACAACTGTACTTCTGAGTCAGTCAGTGGTAAAATGAGTTGAAACAAAATATGGTGAAATATCATTTAGTCACTAAACTGTTGGAACAAACTGCATGTCAGTTGTCAGATTTGTACCAACTGTATCTAGCTTTAAAAAGCTGCTGAATACTGCACTTTACTCTTGTATTTATCAATTTTCTGCGTGTTCTTTTATTTTTCTAATGGTTTTATGCAGCTGGTGGTTAGGGAGTTCCCCCTGTAATCAGGTTGTGGGTTCAAATCCCAGGACAGGACTGCTAGTGGCACCACTGAGATAGTCTAGACTCTAGACCCTAGAGCAAGGTACCCCACACACTGCTTCCCAGGCACTGTGTTGTCGTTGTTCACACAATGTGCTAAAAAGCTGCTAAAAACTGCACTATTCTCCTCCTCCTTCTTTTAAACATTTGCATTTCTATTTGCACTTTCAATTTTCTTTCATGGATTTTCGATTTATTCTTTTACATAATGAGCTATATAAATAAACTTTACCTCTTATTACGTTGAATTTATCCAGTTTCTCCTTGGTGGCTTTTTGAAGGTGTTGGTCGATGGAGAGTTCTGTCATTGTGAACAGTTGTGAACAAGCCAAGTTAGAAAAGGAGCACAAACCAAAAAATCAGCGACAACGGCCTTTATAGCCCTCTGAAAGGCGGGTTTCTGTATAACAAAAACCTAATGAAAATATTAACTTCACTCAGCACTGCTGTCTGCCGTATTTACATTCCACCACTTCCGTATTCCGAGTCACGTGACAGCGGAGTTTTCACTTTCTTTTAACATATATTTTATTTTTTATTTTTTCCGTTTCTAACACAATAAGCTTTGGCTGTATTATAAGATAATATAACAAGTTAGTGAGTTCGAATAAAACTAACAAAAAAACTTCATGTTGCCATGACAACTTCAACGTTAGCATTACTACCAACAGAAATAAGAGTGAAGGTGATGAAGACAGAGTGATGCCACGCCGAGGTAGGAGTGTTGTTACAAATAGAAGTAAAAGTAGTAGTATATATATATATATATCAACTGTGACGTACTTACTTATATCCATGTGGTATCCATATATATATATATATATATGTATGTACCAGTACTAAACTACGCTACAGTACTGGTCACATACTTATCTTCAATGTAGCAATTGTCATTTGCACTATACATTGTCTTGTCCTGTCTCGTTTAGTGGTATTGTGTTGCACCATGGTCCTGGAGGAACGTTGTTTCATTTTTACTATGTTCTGTGTATATGGTAGAAATGACAATAACATCTACTTGATTTGATCTACTTGACTTGATATCAGCTGTTGTGCCTGGAAGCAGCAGACATTCAAAAGACACAGTAATGCACCAGAAAATTGCTCGTTGCACACAGTAATGTTGTAAAAGAAAGATTGCACATGTTGCATGAGAAATCTCAAAAGCACCTCCAGCTGCTAACCACAGAACTGCAGTTGAACTTCTAGTGCACTACCTCTCAGTACAGTATCAAATGTTTTTGGGCTCATTTTCTCTCTCTTTTTTTTTTTTATCTTTTTGCTCTACAAGGAAATGCTTACACTACAAAGTCCAGGAGCTAAACCAAATGAAGTGAGTGGTAATTAAAACCAAAAAGAAACTGACATCTAAACGTGTCGATTCCTTTTTTCATAAATATAGGTTGCTTGAGCAGAGGTCAGTGTGGTAGCCTTTAAATACACTATATCAACAAAAGTATTGGGACACACCTGTTTTTCAGGGTTTGAGCTTACTTCCAGTGAATCTTAATGCTTCAGCAGACCAAAACACTTTGGACAACACCTTGTTTCCAACTTTGTGTACACCGTTTGGGCAAGGCCCTATTCTATTCCAGCATGACTGTGTCCCAGTGCACAAAGCAAGCTCCATAAAGACACGGCTGGTTGAATTCGGTTGGAAGAACTTGACTGGCCTGCACAGAGCCCTGAACTCAACCCCACCCAACACCTTTAGAATGAACTGAAATTGAGATAGGGAGCCAGGCCTTCTTGTCCAACATCAGTGCCTGACCTCATAAATGCTCTACAGAATGAATGGGCACAAATTCCCACAGAAACTCCAAAATTGTCTGGAAAGCTTTTCAAGAAGTGTAGAAGCTGTCATGGCTCCAAAGAGTGAACTGACTTCATATAGTCTATGTATTTGAATGCAATGTCATTAAAGTCCCTGTTGGTAGAATGGCAGGCATCCCAATACTTTTGTCCATATAGTGCACAACTCCATCTATTACTTAAGCACATGTAACTGAATAAATTGAAGTAGTTTCTAGTTTGATATTAATGTTAAACATTTGTATGTTTGTTATGGATTTCAATATGCAGTATTTCACTGGTATAACGATACATATTGATTGCTTGTTTTCCTTCAGCATCAGCCAAGAGGAAATGTGACCAAGACGAAATGGAGACCCTAAGTGCTCAGAAGTCCTTTCTGCTGAACTGCTCTGAATCCTTGATATTGGACCACGGTCGTAGTGCTTTACCTAATGAAAAATCCACTGACCTTCAGGACATTCTGATGGTCCACCTAAGCAGCCTACTGTTAAAGAACCTGGAAGAGCTGGGACGCTGCAAAGCACTGAAAATATGCATCCTGGCTGACAACTTTCTGACCAGGATTAATCCTCTTGTGGAGTGTGTGAACTTGGTAAAGCTGGATCTAAAAGGGAACCAGGTTCGTCAGTTTATTTATGCATTTACTTTTGATCATTAGTACTGACCTATTAGGTCTGTATCTGTGTCCACGCGTCAGGTCCTTATTTTCATAACTACAAAACAGAATAACAGTAGTTCTTGAATGAGAGTCTGAGGGTAACTGTATTAAATGTAATAGCTTTCTTAATGTTTATATCAATGTCAAGTTCCCAGATTTGAAACGTTCCTTTTGTCTATTTGCCCAAGCCCAAATCTGATCAAACAATGTAGGTAAATCTGAGTTTTTATCATGTTATTCATGTTAAATTTTAGCATTTTTAATAAAACAAAGGCAAATTGGATAGTGCAACATGTAATCAAAAAGGTTTAATACTAAGATAAAATTATACTATTACACAGTATAACTATTTGGGGCAGCTGGTGGCCTAATGGTTAGAGAGGTTGCCTCTGTGATCAGAAGGCCATGGGTTTGACTGCAAGGGGACCACTGAGGTACTTTTGGGCAAGGTACCATCCCCACATACTGCTTCCTGGGCGCTGTGTTCCTGGCTGCCTAGCTACTGCTTCACTTGGTTAATGGGATAAATGCAGAAAAAGAATTTTACACTTTGAACTGTGATGTATTTAAGTGCACTTTAGACCATTTAGAAGAACTTCTATGGCTAATCATTTTGCTTATTTTTTGTCAGATTACCCGACTTCCCAATGCTTCGTTTTGGAGTAGTCTGAAAGATTTACAACTGCTCAATCTGCATGACAACAACATTGCAGAAATAAAAAGTATTGTCTCTCTGTCCAGCTGTCTGAAACTAACAGCCTTAACCCTCTATGACACACCGCTCAGTCTGAAGCACAACTACAGGCACAGTGTCGTCAACAGCATTTGGTCTCTGAAGGCCCTGGATAACTGCATCATCTCAGATGAGGAGATTGTTGAAAACTGGCATCTTCCTTCTAAATTTAGTAGAATGGCTCCTCATTTTCATGTAAATCTGTATCCCTCTTCGAAGAAGGTTTGTACTGATTTATTACCGATGACCTTCATGTTTAATTAATATAAATGACCAATTTACCCATGAAATGTTTTGAATCACTAATATAAAAACACTAATAATGAAAAAAAGGAGTAAAAGTTTTGATGTGTCTAGAATGATAAACACAGTGCTGCAGATGATTCCAAAATGCTTCAGAAATGTAAACTAAATATCCAGACTAAAGTTTTATATAAGAGTAATTACCGTATTCTCAAGAACTCAAGAATTTCCACTTATTGTAAAAAAATTACAATAAGTGGAAATAGAACATGATAAAGTAATTGAAATGCTGAATAAAACTTCTAAAAGTACCTTTTTGTTCTCAGATTTATAATATGCAAATCTATAGTATATAATTAATTTGTATGAGTTACTACTCAATAAAATAACAATAATTATTAGTATAAGAAGATACTCCAGACAGTGTGTCCATTGGGGCAGCTGGTGGCCTGATAGTTAGGGAGTTTCCCTTGTGATTAGAAGGTTGTGGGTTTGAATCCCAGTACCGCCAGTGGCACCACTGAAGTATCCTTGAGCAAGGTACCGCCCCACACACTGCTCCCTGGGGCTGCTTCACTTGCTGAATAGGTTCAATGCAGAGAAGATTTTCACACTGTTCACACTGTCAGTGGTGTTGCGTTGAGGGGTGTTCATGTCTGACAAATGGGCACTTTACACTTACACTTGTATATCCACTCCACAATTACAATGTTTCTATTCCTTCTCACACTTAGGATTCATACCAGGCTGAAATGAAAGTGGTGCAGGAAGTAATTACAGTAATAAATCGGACCCAGGCTAACTATTGCCCTATTCTGATTATCCAGAAATGGATTAAAGGACATCTCACCAGGAAACGCCTTGGGTAAATCTTATTCTCTCTCTCTCACATGTGCACACACACAGACACAATATAGGGTACATTAACTGAAAATCCAGGGGGCTATATTTGAGTCTTCACTCCTATAAGTTAGCAACATTAGCTTTGTAGTAGGTATCAAATATTTATAGTTCATGCTGAATAATTCATTGTAGTTAATAATTAATTCATAGTAGGTACTGCATCTTTATATTAGATAGCAATCATTTAATTATTAATTAAGTAGTAGTTATTGAATGATGAGACTAATAACTGTGTTAAGCCCAATAGTTGAAGGGGTTAATCCAGTGACTGATTTCACAAGCTGATAACCCAGTCACCTCACTAGTTGGTTCTCTTGCAGATTATCTCCCAAGCCACAGCCTCTGAGAGTTTTCCAGAGGCAGGTAACACCAATCTGTGCACAGCCATACCCTCAGTCTCCAGAAATCACCACAAGATCCTGGATTAAAGAGTGCAAGACAGATCAGATCAGCCTGGTATCAGTGATCATGTTCTTTCATAACCAGTTTCACATCAGTTTCACAAAAGTTCACTTTCAGTGCATACACAGAGTTTAGGTACAGAAGGAAATTTCAGTCAGAAATTGCTACAAATTTGGTTCAGTGTAAGGTAAACCTGTGTGACGTCTCAATGTGAGGATTTTGTCTTATCACAACCCCAAACAGCCCGCCCAGCACAAACAGAATCCTGACCTTTGACTACTTAAGCTATTATTAGAAAGTCAACAAAAGTTTCAAATGTTTAAACATCTGCAGTGGGTAACACACTTCCTTTCTGTTGTAAAATGTGGAAATAACATTATATCAATTAAGCTTTTGCCTAGTTTTGTGTTTGTTTTTTAAAGTTGATCATAATATTCTTTTGTCATTTGTTTGGATAATGGAAAATATAATATATTTTTTTATTGATATAAAGTTTATATTCCTGGTACATAGAAACAACAGATCCTTTCAAACAACCGCCAAAACGTATTTTTCTTACTGTTTACAGTCATTTCAATATACACTGGTCCCAAAAGTATTTGGAAACTGGAAGCATTAAAAAAGGTTCTACTAAGAAGAGTGTTTTAGCACCACACTAAACTAATGTTTGAAGAATTAAACAGACTACACTAGTGGTGTTTTGGTGGAAACATCAAGCTATGGGGCTGTTTATCTTGCAGTGCTGTTGTTGAACTTGTGTTAATTGATGAGATCATAATGTCAGATGTATGTGAAGGCATTCCCTAAGTCTGCCGAAGACTTATAGAAACTTACAGTGCTGGAATATTCTGTTCAAAATAAATGGACCTGCTGTTATGAGTGTTTCATAACGTCGTTTTGAAGTGGGGTTTTTTTGCCATGAAGCTGCAGCAGCACCAGGCCAGGCACTTTGTTAGTGAACTGTTGTCCTTCCACAGTCCTGCTGAAGCGCCATTCCAGTTAGTGCTGTAGTACTGAATTGATTCTATTCTGTTTACCTGTTTAACTGACGCCGCTTTACTCCCAGCTCTGGTTAGCTTTGACCGTAAACGCTCTTCTGCTTAAGTTTATTTACTCTGACTACAGCATTAGTTTTCCCATTCTTCCTTTGCTGATACAAAACCAAAGCATCATGAGTCACTTTTCTGAACACACCATGAAAAGAGGAAACAGTTCTGTGCATTTGAATGCAGAATTACAGTTAGTTTGCACTTTGGGGAATTTAGCACTTTGGGGAAAACAATTAAACATGTGGCCTGTGTATGAATTATGGGACATTTTATAGTTGATCACTAAAATTAACACAAAGTGGCATATTAAGACTTTGTTTAGAGCATGTTAGCCTATCTTTACTTAGAAAATCAAAGGCTCTACAAACTTTTACATATGACTAAAGATGATAATGTGATTTCACAATCATTTTGTTATAAAGGCTCACGCCAAAACGTTTGAAATTAATAGTTAGAATCATGCTTGTGTGTGTATTCATGTAAAGAAAAAAGGAACTGTAAAAATATATGTTTAGATGCCTCCCGCCATACATTTTTTGTGAGGCACTGTGGTGTGTGTAACTTCAGTCCTGTTGGAAAAGCAACCCAAGGTGGTTCCTTATGGAGCTGCTTCTGAGAATGCCAACAATGTGCCTAACTCTATAAAAGTAAGAGGTGTCGACTGACTCATTCTCACTCACTCACTCATTTTATGCAACTGCTTAATCCATACTAGGGTTGCAGGTATTCAACGGACAGGGACGCACACACCTTTGGGGGTCAACTATAAAGAAAATATAATGGAAGATAGTATGGACTAGTTTTCAGTCTTTGTGTTCCTATTTGTTATTTCATTAGTGATTGCTGAACTTCTGTTCTGTAACCTGTTTTTGTTTCTCCATCTCACAGAAGCTGGACAAGAGAGATTCAGCAGGAAAAAGGCTGTATGTCAGCTTGAGTAAACTGGAGGTTAGATAATATTTGTTTGTTAAAGTTTTGAATAAAGTTGGCCACTGTGCTGATCATATTTTTCCTTTATATATCAGATGCTGCAGGAGATGATAAGCACTCAGTCATTCGACAGCAACAATGTGGAGAACCTCAGGATGCCATGCAACACCCCTAATCAGAGCAATGATGGGAACCCATGCGATGGAAAACTCAATGAGTATGACAGAGGTGCAGTAAACCACTTAGAATATCAGATCTGATCTCACAACAGTTTGGTCCATTATGAAATCTTACATTTTGATTAATTTTGATTTGTTTGATAGTATTTATGCTGCAGATAATACAAATAATACACTAAAATATGTAAAGCCCCCCTGGTCTGTACATTTTAGTGTTTTCCTTGCTCCCAATCATCTGATCCAACTAATCAGTTCATTAACAACCCATCACTGAGCTGAAGTGGGTGTTTTACAGCAGGGAAGAAACTGAAATGTGCAGGACCGTGAGCGTCCAGGAAGCCTCCTTCTACCTTTAGAAAGCACTGCAATAATGTTATTTTTAATCTTTTATTTTAGGCAAAGAATAAGGGTACCCTTTTTTGAATATTCTTCCAACCAACTGTAATCAGTTAAAACATTCCAGTTCACACTGCATCCAAATGCTTTAACAACACTGTCGTTTGCCCTCACAGACAACATGCATGATGATGGAATGGACACTTTTCATTTGTTTGGCTACAAGACCGCTGTTTACTTGTCTGAGCCGTTTGCCCACATGCTGATATCCCGAAAAACTGCTGGACAGGAAGTTCGGGATGCCATTGATCATTTCCATTCACAGAAACCTGATCATCCTTCCAGAACACCGCCCCGTCTTCCCAAAATCCATGCAGAGAAGCGCCTTATTGGAAGGTAGAGACGCCTATAAATTGAAATGCTTGTAAATTAATGAATGCTTGTAAATTTGTGGAGTAGCTATCCATACTCCATCTTGTTTTAGATAAAATAACCTGTAAGTGTTGTAAAAAAGTACAAAATCTGTTAACAGTTGGAGGATGGTGGTGGCCTAGTCAGTAGAATACTTGTCTCTGGACCAAGAGGTCATGGGTTTGAGTCCTACCTTCAGCATACCTCCACTGGGCCCCTGAGCAAGCTGCTCCAGGGAGACTGTCCGCTGTAGTTAGGGAATGGAAGTCGCTTTGGATAAAAGAAAACTACAATAAATAATATGATGTTAATTTACACACCCACTGGTAGGTGCCATGACTGCATCAGCCTGGTCCCATTCCAAGCGATTGAGAGAGCAAATTGGGCAAGAGAGAAGGCACAGGATCTAAAAGAAAGGAAGGAGCGTGTCGCAGAGTTGCAGGCCCGTCGTGACTATGCCCACGCTTGTCGTGACAACTTCATGGAAGGTTGGAGGAAGGAGGCACTTTTGCAGGAGGACCAAGACAAGGCCGAACTGGAAAAGGCACTTAGCCTGCAAAAGGCCAAATGTGAGCAGAAACTGCAGCTTGCCCACCAGAAACACCTCAGTTTTCAGGAGGAGAAAAGGAAGAGAGTGTTGGGGCAAGAGATGGTCATCCATTTTAGCAGGCAACACAATTCCTTGGCCAAAACTATCACAAGACACTGTATCCAACAAAGACTCAGCAAAGCTCAGCAAGAGAAGATGAAAAAGGTTGCTGTCAGCAAGGAGCACACTGAAGCTCAGAAGCTACTCTTACAGCGATACTTGGAGAACAGGTACACCCTGCATACCTGGAAACCGCACTGTACACACCTGAACAACAGGTTCTGTACTCCACATACTTAAAGAAAAGGTACAGTATCGTATAATCTAAAGAATACCTCGGAGAACAGGTATGATTCTTTAAAGAAAAGTATGTGGAACCCTCCAGAACTTTGGAGAAAGTGTCATTTTACAACTTCGCTTGGAATATGCAGTCATTAAATAAAAAAAAGTAATTTATTAGGGTTATTTTTGTTTAATAGCTTGCTATTACTTTTAAGGTATCCAAATATTTCAGTTAACGGTGCATTTTATTTTCTTTTATGCAGAAAACATACTATCCATGCAGAGGCTGTAGCATCCCGGATGTCTATGCAAACTTCACTAGCCCAGAAACAGCACTATGACCTCCTAACTGCACAGGCCAGAGTGGCTCATATCAAATCTAGCCATTATGAGGTGGAGGTCCTGCGTCCAGTGCCACACAAACAGGCTGTATGACAACACAGTCCATCTTAAAGCTGACTGAGGAGACTTACCACAGATATCAGTACAATCCACATCCATACAAACCAAGATCCAATCATCTACTTTATTGTAATCAAAATGATGACAGGTTGTTTTAATGGATGAACTATAAATTATTGGCAGTCATTTTTTTGGTTGTTATTTAACAATAATACCACTTGCATCACAATATTCTTATTAGTTCATCACAATATTCTCATTATTTAACAACTAAGAAGCTGCATACAACAGCCACATTCAGATATTTATTATTTTAAATGTTTCTTTCATTCATTAATAAAATGACAACCAATCAGTGCTTCATATGTGGAGGTAGAAAATATGCATATTAATTTATGCATCTAACTGTACCAAAACTAAAACTGACCGGCTGTGCTTGTGTGCACTATTAATGTTTCTGAGTTCAGTCTCTGTACTAACTGTGTAATACACCTAGTTTAAAATTGCCCCAGAAGAACTGATCCTTGCTTTCTAACACTGGCCACAGGCTCTAGATATCATTGCACAAATCCATATGCATAGAGTACTACATATACATAGAATAGTACTGAAGAGCACTTAAAACCTGTCCTGTTTTTTAATATTTTGAAAACAGGTCAAACAGCTTGATGATTGTTATTTAAACAGGTGATTTTTCTATTTACATCACCAAAATGATGTCACTATATTGTGTCTTATTAGAATTGGGGGATTATTCAACCTCAGCTAAGCTCTCACACAGTAATTCTGAAATGCTGAGCAGACGCATGAACAAAAGTATTGGGACGCCCCCTCACTGAAAACTGAGGTTGCCCACGTATACTGTGATCACATGGCTTAACACAACCCCTAATAAACCACTGTGAAAAAGTATTTGCTAAAACAGTGTTGGTACTGAAGTTTTAGAGGGCTGCAGCACTGCACTGTTTAGTGTTTTCCCCAATTTAAAAGGTCTATATTTTCCTAATTGTTTTAAAATACATTTGAAAGCACTGTTAAACCTACAGTACTCTGGCTCTCCAGGAACTTATTTTGAGGCCCAAATTCTCTAAGAAATAACACCCGTTTGCTGATCACTTACGGTGACCAAGATAAGGTATTTCAGTACCCAAATCCAAACGCTATGGCAGCACAACAGAGAGTTTTTGTCCAGCAGATGGCTAGTGAGTCGAAAGGAGTTTTCAAAAGCCCTGCTAAAGGTGGACCAAAGCCATGCACTGGTCAGTTAACATGTAAGAGCTTAAATATATCATATCACTGTCATAAGAAAACATTTTATCCTGAAAATGGTGACGCTACAGAAGAAAAAAACGTCTTATCTGTTGCAAATAAAGAAATATAAAGAGTTCCTTTTTCAAAATTCTGTTGGTCCATTCTTTATGATATATAGTGTAAAAAAAACCAAATATAGAGCACTTTTCTTTTGACAGTAATGATAAACAGCACAGTCTATAAACACTCCCTACAAAAAGACCAGCGTTATTAAAGGCTGGACAGTTTGTATGCCTCCTGGAGAACTGCCAGAATGGCAGAAATAAGGTAGTCTGCAAAGTGACCATTTATCATAGTTTGTGATACTGATGTATTAAAATTTCTACGTTCCATCGACATGATTAGTGACAAATTGTGTTGATGTTACACCTTGTATTCATGGGCAACCACTTATTCAGCAGCATCCTTTCTCCCCTAGTGGACAAACACTCTGTCAAGTAGTTTAAACCATTACAGAAATAATTTCCGCCTCAAACTGTCTCCCAGCACGGTTCTCTTGGGGCAGGTGAGGGCAGAGCGGCCAGACTGTTCTTGTTCTCCTCCAGGAAAGCACTGCAGGAGGCGAAGGCTGAGTAGAAACTGGAGGAAAGCCCAGCGATGTCAGTAGAGATGTACGGCAGCACACCAGGAGTGGCCTGGTTGTAGTAGGACAGCTGAAAAATGCACACACAAGTAAGAATAATTTAAACATGAAGCACTTTAACAGCTGTAATACCTAGGCAGGTTGTTCCATGTCCTTTAGTACACTCTTACAAGCTTTACAAAGAAGGTCCTATAGCCTGATCTATAAATAGCAACTGCTTTCATTCATTTTTCAAATGATGTATATATTAGGTTGAGCGGTGTATTGAGCGGGTCCTCAAGTGATTCGGTTCAGTACGTTCACTTAAAAGATCACAAACGACACAACACTACTTCCCACAGCCATTCCTCTGTTAAGAAAACTCCAAAACTGCTGTTATTTATTTATTTCTAACGGAGCATAAGCTCTCGCAGCACTCGTGGAGCCACTCACTGTCCTGAATTTTAAGCTTCTGAGTTTTGGCTTCTTTATCTATTTAAGAGATGGGTTTTCTCCGCTGTTTTCCGCTGTTTTAGCTACTATTAGCGAATGAGACCCTTCATGACACACTACTGACTTCCAATCTTAGAACATCCGATCTATTCCGATCTTTTTTTAAAATGTAAAATATACTACTACTAGCCTATTATTGTGCCCTATTATTATTATTGTTATTATTATTATCACTATTATTGGATGCACCAGGCAACTTTTGCAGATCTCGTCTTTGTTTAGGGACATTAAACGCCTTTGAGACTGATGTGGCACTAAATGCTGGAGAATTATTTTCTCTTACTATGAAGATTGGCATCTTAAACAAGCGTTGAGAAACAGCTCGCCGCCAGTAGGCTACTCCGCAGCCGTCAGTGTTTAAGAGAACTGCCGAAACCATAATGTTTATTCTTATTTTTATGAAAAATAATTAAATCGTAATTAAACCAAAGAAAAAGACAGCCTTTCCAGAACTTTGTCTGCTGAAGCTTGTTCAGCTCCACCCCATGTTCCCCATTTTTTTCTTCGGATCTGCATCAATCTCATTGTTAACCTTTAGTGCCCTCAGTTGACGTAAATCCGTCATAGCGATGGAGAACTTTAATCCATGCAAACCTTGGTGAGAGCGCAGTCCTCCTCTTTTATGCTAAAACCAGCACAGAGTACCTCCCCCCTGTTGTAGTCCTCAGTGGGTGGGTACGCAGGCAGGGTCACAGAGCGAAGTGCAATCAAGTAGGGATCACTGTGAGGGGAAAAGGGTCTTGAATGACAGTTTACTCCTTATGTTTACATCTTTTATTCAAGTGAAAATGCCTAACAAATTTGAATAACAAATCCAAATCACTATTTCTTTAGACTCTGTCTACTTTTATCTAAAAAATAGATAAAAATATGTTGTGCAGTTAAAAGCATATTTTGAAACTGTCCATTTATATTTTTATAGATAATCATGCAGCAGCAGAAAGTACATTTTTAAAACCAACTTTGTTTTGTGAACATAACTGCCCACAAGGCACCAAACATGAGTATTTTATAATTAAGGGATTAGCCTTACCCCGAGTCACAAGGGCGCCTCCGAGAGGCCAGGAGAATAAAGTCTTGCACTTTTCCTCCTTTGCTAACAGATGGAGTGACCACACGGTAAATGCTGTCATCCTCATCTGCGTGGTTTATCACTGTACACTCTCTGCAATTGTATTCATAATTCCCCACAACACAGAAAAGAAACACGTTAAGCAGTTCAGCTGTTCATAATCTGGAATCTAATCACACATTAATGATATTTTTAACTTGGTAGCAATATTACTGGCTGTTCTCCTTCTTAAATAGTAAACTGCATTATCATAAAACAGTTTTCTTGTCTTAAAAATAGCTTTTTTGTTAATGATACTGCAGGTGCATTTATCTTCAGCACTCATCTTTATGTCCATCAAAGTATCTTCCTACATACACTAAATGACCTTAATTCTGACCTTAATTTTCTATACTGGAAATGAAGGAAAATTAAGGGAAAAAGGCTGATTAAGGGCAAAACAAATGCATTTTGCCTTACTTTTTAAAATTAAATTAACGCCTTAAATTTAAGATTAAATAAATAAATGTTTTTGTTTGAATGCTGATGAAGGCTGACATCACAACAATAAGATGTTTCCTTATTGTGTTGCCTTATTCCCATGATAACACTGTCAATAATATTGCTATTGACAAAGAAAACTTGATCCACTGTATTGAAACATTGAACAGACATGATGTCCCCAAACTTCTACAGATTATAAATATGCCTTTATTGTGTCTTGTTACAGCCCATTTTTCTGTAAGAGTTCTTGAACTGGACGTACTTGTAATGCGGGTCCCACTCGTTTCTGCGTCTGAGGTCAGACAGAAGAAGAAACACTTGCTCTGCCACAATAGCAACATGAGTCTCCACCTTAAAGCACAGCATGTGGTTCTCCTCCAGAGTGTACAGACTGACCTGAGAACAGAATAATGAGCACTCAAATCTAACAGTGTCCCACACTATATCTCACAGTATTTATATATATATATATACACAGTAAAACCCTGCAAGTTTGTGATGTGGTACTTTCAAACCTCCCGCCAGTTTTTAAAAAAAAGTTTGGTCCATATTTGGGCTTGTGGCTGGCGTAGGACACGGCTGGTTTTCATGAGGGTCAGGTGTCCCAATACTTTTGTTCATATTTTTTAAAAAACCTGCATTAACACGATTTAACGCATTAGGTGCCTGGAGAACAAAGTGTGAGGACGGTACGTTGCTCAAGACACTAGAATTTTTGACACTAGAAGACTCGAACCCCAACCCTCTGACTACAGGGCCAACACTCTAACCACTAAGCCATCTAGCTGCCCTGTATAAAGACCTCCTAAAGTATCCCGAAGCAAAGCTGTCTAAAAATACTGTTAAAAAAATACTGCACATCGTTTACTAAATGCTGACCTTATTTTTCTCTGAAGTCAAGACCCAGTTGTTCCGAGCAGCAAGCATCTTCAGTGCTGAAACGTTGTTGTAGCTGAGGTACATCTGTGGAACAGACATTTATTTTACTGAAATTCATTGTTAAAGCAACTGACCATTGATGAAGGGGTAGAGGATGACTAACAAAAACTGTATACCAACAGACCGGCTACAGTCTCCACCTGTACACCAGCAAAGTGTAGCTACAAGGAAGGGGTTTCTGATAAAGTGGTCAATTCTATGTTAGTGAGAGTACCTGATTACTGGGATCCCATGGCACCGAGAGAGGAACCTCACTTTGTTTGCAGGAGATGATGTACTTCCTGTAACAGAATAAGTTTCAGTTGCCACACGACGAGGGCTCATACGCAGGCATCCGTTACTGATGTTTGGATGTTCAGAAGCATGGAAGAACAATTTAATGGCAAGGTCATTGCTGCCTTAAATGCAATATAAATGCTCAGATTGCTCAACAACTGACCCCAGGTTTACTAGATTAATATTACTTTTTCAGTTGATTTAAAATCTTGTATTGAACATCATTCAAAAAAGCAGTCTGGACCAAAACTTCAGCATGAATGGGCAGCTGAATAAGTGCATATGTGTAAATGTGTTGGCTTTAATCACAAAAGACTTATCTGTTCATTTTGAAATTTTAGAAAATATTCACAAAAATCAAACTTTCAAAGAGGTTTGAGTGTTCAGATTTCCTGAGATGGGCCCTTTAAAAGATAATAATCTTCATTATTTCATCAGCTGTTTAAACAAAATCCTTTAACTGAGGTGTGCCTGTTTTATGCAGTTTTATTTCTTGCTATCAGTGCCATACATAATTTCTATATCTGCTTGAGGACCGTGAATGAAGTAAAATAAGTAAAACATGGAACACATATGTAACGGGTCTGTCTGGGTTGCCCTGGTTTCCCGGTCACGTGCTTTTGATTTAGTCACGTGTTCTGGTCATGTGTATATATTCCTGTCTGATTCTCCACGTCTCCAGGTTTCTGTTTGTGTTCTGTTTCCACGTCAACGGGTTCTGTTCTGTTTCCACGTCAACGGATTCATGTTCTGTGTTCTGTTTTCCCACGTATTAGCGCCTGAATTCCGTGTCTGTTCCGTCGCGGCGACATTAACGTCATTTTACTCCTGTATGCTCACAGGGCTAACCGTGACAACATATCAATAAATATTGTACAAGTTGTGCATAGGTAGCATTTTTATGTGCTTAAACTCTAATGCAAACATTTGTCTAAAAGCTATGTGTAAATCTATGGTGAACATTACTGCTTAATGCGTGTGTGCTTTGACTTTAGTTGCCTCCAGTGTGGCTTCAACTATACGAGACATTTTATACCTTGAGTTTTTACCTGTCTAAACGAACTTTCTTCCTGGCGATGGCCTCCTGAAACCGCCGTTTGCCATCCTGTGGACACCAGAGGTCACATTAACCAAACAGTTTGGAGTGCTGATCTCAGATCAGTTGCAGAATTACTATTCTAAAAGTCTAATTTAAATAAGGTACATGTTTCTCTTAATGATTATTTGGAGAAGATCTATTAGGAATTATTTAAAAACTTGACATGGCCCTGATCAAGTGTGTGCTGATTCAGAAAGCTAAACTAGTTTTGTATCTCTAGCACAAAACTGAGGAACCAAACTTCAACCACCAAACATATCTTGGCTAATCGATGACTTCTTTGCAAAACTACAGCAACTGCACATATTTCTAGAGACTGAAGAAAACTGCCTGGAGATAAGATCTCTCACTATGAGTCACTTTTCTGCACACACAGATGCAGAGGAGAAAAACTTAACAAATTCTGAGATGTGAGGAATTTTGAGAACTCTCTTTTGATCCCCCAACAATTCATTCCTTTAAAAAGTTCATTATAATTGGTTAATTATGACAAAATAAACATTCTTAAGTTTTAAATTCAGATGAAGAGAACATAAATGTAGATTGTTACACTATATTATTTATCAATAATGTTTTCTTGGTTTCCAAAAAATGTATATTACTGAACACCAATATATAAAGTATCTGAAATTGCATTCTGCTGTAATGAAGAAAATAAATCACATCATAGGTATGATTTTAAGCGTACTTACTTTTGGCAGTATTTTTGTTGTGTAGTACACCAATTAGCCATGACATATAAACCGCCTATGTAGATTCCCTTCATGCTGCCAAAACAGCTCTGACTAGTTGAGGCATGGTCTCCACAAGACCTCTGAAGGTGTGCAGCTGAAGTGGGGTCTCCAAATATTGGACTATTTTGTGCAGCATATCCCACAACTGCTTGACTAAACTGGCATGATTTTAAAGTGTGGCAGGGCGCATTATCTCGATACTGATACTGACATCATTGCCATCAAGGGGTCCTGGGCACTGCGACCGGTCTGCAATGACACAGTACCATATACAGAAAGGTGTTCTGACACATTAACTTTTACAGCTATTTGTGCTAGAGTAGCTTTTCTGTGGGGTTGGAACAGACAGACTTGCATTTACTCCACATCAGTGAGACTTGGGTGCCTATGAACCAGTCACCAGTGCACCCTTTGTCATTCTTTGGGCCACTTTTGGTAGGTAATAACCACTGCCAAAGACCTGTCACTTTGGAGAGGCTCTGACCCAGTACTCTAACCATCACAATTAGGCCTGTGTCCGTTTCTGCCCATTATTCCTGCTTCCAGCAACTCCATGAACTGATTGTTTACTTGCTGGCATAAACAGCTCTGGAAAAATAAGAGACCATTGCAATTTATTTTTAAATCAGCATCTCTATGAGTGACAACCATTCCATGCCAGTGTTAAATTCATTCTGCTTTATGATGTACTGATTAGTGATCACCTGAATCTTATTTAATGAAGAAAAGTTTAATAACACTGCTGTAATCAACAACCTCCTCTTCAATGTGACCAGCTGGATGGTAAAACACTACCAAAAGTGCATAAAACATAATCATTTTGTTTGAGTGAACAAGAGATTTGTTTTCTTTGAATTATTCATGTTCTGTAACACTGCATTTTGATGTTTGGTCATTTCCTTTAAAATTAGGCTTTAAAGAACAATATGTTTATTTGGAAATGTTATTGTTAGCTGTCCAGTTCAATACTTGCACCCATAAAAGATAAAGCCTAAGAAACATTTGCAGTGGTCTCTTTTTATTCAGAGCTGTATATCATGATGACAGGTTCCACTGTAATGAGAGATTCCATGTTATTCATTTAACCTCCCAGTAGATTAAGTGTTACGGTTAATTTGTGTATATTTTATTCATATTTTTGTACACATTTAAATCAAGTAATTCCAATGAATTCAAATAATAACACTGTCGTGTGATTGCTACATCAAAACTAGGCAATCCAACCCCTTTCAACTGTCAATATCTCACTGTCTGTTAGTAAAAGTAAGTAAGTACTAGGAAAGTTGGAACTCTGTTGGAAATCTCACCACAGGCTCTGGCCGTAGCCGTGGTAATGTTCGTGGCTTCCTGTCCCGGTCCAGCACCTCAAAGGTCATGAAGGCCGTGTTTATGTGTCTTGAGGGTTCTCCACCTTGATAGGCCTCCGCACACACACCCACCTCCATACTACAGCAATACACACACACACACACACACACACACACACAATCAAAACATAAGAAAATGGAAACAGTGTCAAACATGAAATTTCTCACCTGGCAATTGTAGGTGAACCTCTGTTTCAAGTAACTGGTGTGACCTCCTTGGGCAGCAAAAACTACAACCAACTGTGTAATGTAACTGCTGATCAGTCACACACATCAGCCTGAAGAAATTTTTGCATTTCCTTTCTTTAAAGAACTTTAAAGAGAGGCTGATGGGCTTTCTAACATAATTATCACACTTTAGGCCCTGACACATTTCCTGATTACAACCTAAGATTCAGTACATCATCATATAAAAGTAAGCTGTGATACTACCACCATCAAGTTGCAAAGCTACATTTGTATGCATTGCCAAACTTAATGTTTCTCACTTAAGACATAAAGTTCTATTTTTGCCGCATCAGCCCATATAACATTCTTCCAGTTTGGCTCATCCAGATGGTCATTAGGAAACAATGCTCTTCTTAAGAAGCAAGGGTCTTCTTACAGGGTGTTCATTCTTGCCATCTTTCTGTACCCATTATGTGTTTAGTTAGACACATAATGGTTTAGTTACTTATTTCACTCAATGAAATGCAAATCAGTTTCTTTTATTTAAAGTTATTTTTTAAATTTTCCTTTTGATGTGCTATCTGTCACTGTTAAGTTAAACCTACCATTAAAATGATACTGTTCTGAGACTTTTCATTTCTTTGTCATTGGACAAACTTACAAAATCCCTAACAGCAATAAGTCAGCTGACCTGTCTTTTAGTCCCGTGTCTACTTTTAGCAAAGGAACAATATCTGTGCCAGTTACACTCTGATGGGAGGATACCTTTTTTTGAATGCGTTGTTGACAATGGCCTTCAGCACCAATCTGTCTCCTATGTGGGACGGCCCACGGAAGTGGAACATGTCTATGCTTCGCAGAGTTGGATGAGCATTACACAAGCGGCTAGGACAAACACAAACCATGAATGGTGTTATTGTACAGAGTAATTCAGTAATTCAATAATGTCATTGTTCTCAGTCATATATACACAGTTATTTCTTCTCGCTTGGCACTAAAACATTTAGAATTTTTTAAAACTAATAAACTCAGCCCACCCCACAATTTTCTCCAATTCCACCACTACCTTGAACTGCCCCATCACATAATAGCACTAATATCGGAAGGGTGGAAGCTACAACGTGCTTCCTCCATGTCAACAGCCACAAACACATCACTGGACCGCATAATGTACTCGTCGGAGAATATCAACTGATAATTCTCACACCACTCTGGAGCTCATCATGCCACAAATTTTCACTCATTAGTGACCCTCATATCACTATGTGAGATTCTTACAAAATCTTGCTTCACTCGCAGGGAATTTCTCCAAAATCCTAACCTAAAATGTTTTACATTTATATGTTAGTACGGATGTAAATGTAAATGCAGCATTAATGAAGCAATTTCATAATTACGTGTATATATATATTAGTCAAACGGGCGTGTCTTTATGTAAAGTTCATTCCTGGGAACAGTGTGGTTTGTTAGGATGCAGGCTGGTGCTACCTGGCTGAAATTGTGGCCACATTCTCCATCCAGGCCATGATCTGACCTCCAAACGTGCTGACCTGGTGATTGGCGTGTGGTGGGAGAACCAGCTCCACACTCTCCACCCGTGTTCTCTCTGCTGGAACAGCATCCTCATACGGCATACACTCATTCACTGTCTCACACACACACACACACACACACACACACACACACACACACACACACACACACACACACACACACACACACACAGTTTTTGTTCTTCTGTTTTTTTAAATACCTTATCTCTAAAGTGGCACCATTTTAAAATGTTACCATTTCAGAAATACTACAATACATTTTAAAATATATATTCTTACATTGCTGCTGTTGGGACAAAAAGGTGCATCTCAAATATGCTAACTTTATGGGAGATGAATAAATGTTAATGAAGTTAATGAAAAAGGTTTTTAGACCATTTCTATTGGTCCAATCATCATGAGGTGAAAATATCCAGATGCGATACCTGGGGTACCATTACCTCCTGACACATTTTACCAGGGAATAACAGGAAGCCAGGATTTAAATATGTGATTTTCAGCTAAAAGCAAAAAAAAAAAAAATAAGCAGCTCATTAACAAATTCTCATATTGCTAATGATGTATAATACTTTAGGAAAGATAGAGACTCCGCTAGAGTCAGTGTGGCAACGTTTTAGCATGACAATTCCCCATGTACTTAAGATTTTAAAGTGTACTGTGGTGGTTAAAATGCCATTTGGATAGATTTCCTTAGATTATGTTATAAACAACAACTAGTATTTTCAAATTATGTAAACGGATGTCATTATTAATCGCAGTTTTCTCCAGCAGTGACGCCAAGATCAGCTCGCGTCACCTGATAATTAGGAACGGCACAGGCCGCCGTTATGTGAGGAATATAAATGATCTGCAGTTGTTGATCGCCTAGTAAATGAATATCAGAGCGCAAAATAAGAATTGTGGTTTTCTTCTGCTTGGATGAACCTTGGCTCCAAAATTGGACTTGGATATATGAGGTTTTGTTACTAAAGCGATGATTTATTACTGTGAATTATCAGTCAGCATTCATTATATGAGTAGACATGCATTTTACTGCTAATACCTGAATACAAACGCATGAAAACAAATACAAAAGTGCGTGGTTCATTCAATGAAAAGAGCAGCATGCAAACATGCAATGCAAACATAGCACCACCTATTTGACTTGTGTTTAATGAGTCAGCTGGTTCTTTCAAAACTAACAAATGAAATAATAGATAACCCTCTTTAATCTTTATCATTGTGAGTATTGGGGAAATAGGTCTAACATTTGGTCTAAACATGGAAATCTAATAAGGGCTTCTAAATTAGAGAATGTACTGATACATTCAGCCCATGTATAGTTTTGATTCAAGATACTTGATTATTCTCTATATAGTAATCCCCCACTTTTTGTGGGAGTTACGTTCCATGGCAACCCGTGTACAGTGTTTGTTGTGATTGCCTAAAAAATGCCTATATTTATAGTGTATACCCAAAATATGCTCCCAGAACACCTTAACTTCATTTTAATTAAATTGAAATAAGTTATACACTTTAACTTTATTTGAATTAAACTCAGTTTAATGCATTACCCTTAAAGAAAATGTAAAGGTAAATAATCAAAATCACTTTATTGCTTAAAACAACATTAGAATTAGCGGTTAGCCTTAGCAGCATGCCAAAACAAAGACTTGTACACAAAAGAAACGTGAAATAACTCTCTCTACCCACATGTTTAGACAGGACACAGTTTACTAATACTAAATAAACTGAGAAAACTGTTGAAAATTGGGAGCATTAAAGCTGGGAGGCAAAAGGCAAGTGATAGACTGGGCCACTGATTGGTGTTGATTAACAGTTTGTTTACATTTACAGCACTTAGCAGACATTCTTACCCAGAGCAACTTACACCTGTGCTTTGTCGTCCACGAGAAAACACAGCTAGAAGAGTAAGCTTCCACAAGAGATGAAATAAGTACTCCACCAGGGTCCTGACTGATCTCATACACATTGTCAAACAATGTTGGAACAATGCAGTTGCATTAGATTTCACAATGCTTGTCCACTGTCCACAATTTTACATTTCCATGATGCATGAAGCGTATATCCTTGGTACATGGGCGTCACCACCATTCAATCTGAAGGGAACGTGTGTTTTTCCTGACAGTGTAATAGAAATGTAAACCAAATTTCACTCAAACACTTAATTAACAGCATATTAACAGCAAATTCCAGATTTACAGTATTTGCTGTATTTCTGCCTGTATTTTCTCGAATCGTTACAAAACAAGAAAAAAAAATTACTGCACTTTGACTGTGAAAAGATGTCTTTTTTACAGTGTGGTAATTGCTACTTTATGTCATGCTACATTGGCAGACTGGGCACCGTTTGATGAGTCTGATGCTTTCCTACTATGTTTTACATTATTTATTCAGCAAATGTGCTTCCACTGTTATCCCATTTCATTTTCCCACAACATTTGGGGGTGTAGGCGAATGTCAATTTTGTCCAATATTTCCTGTTTCTTTCAAGTCTTTTTCATCCAGAATGTCAGAACAAACTTAAAAACACCAAAAGACACACATAGAGAACATAAGGAAACATGCAGCAACCAGCACCTGTGAGTGTTTAACAGTGGGGTTCTGATCCACTCCACTTCAGCTTTGCTCTCCTTCATATGTGTGTGGAATGGCGATGGAAATGGTGGATAATTATATTGCTGTATAGCGGTGTTTACTGAACAGTGCTGAACAGATGTCAAATAAACAGGATAACATCAGTTATGAGGCAAAAGAGGAGGTGGGCTGAGTCTCTTTAATGAATGTGTTGAGATCTCTCATCCAAATCTGATAAACAAATACACCTGCTGCTTGGAACTCAAGTGGAAGAGCTTGTTCACACCTGTCTTAGGCGAGCTGTTGCAGAGCAGGTGGTTAGGAGAGCTGAAGTACAGCAACTCTGAAGATGCACTGCTCTACAAATAATCTGGATTAGATAACAGTGCATATGATTTGTAATAGAGTATTTCTGTAACTACAAGCACAAAAACACTGCATTTGTATTAGCTGTCTGGTTAACAAATGAACCTCCACAAAAGTTCAGTATCAGAGTTGGTGACTAAATAATGAGCAGAAAAGAGCGTATCATTACTCTGTTTTCAAGTCTTAAATAACTAACTGTCTTCGCCATACTGTTTTACTAATGACATGACAGTAGTGCGAGTACAGAAATGCTAACTTTTTTCAGTATAACTGGCATGAAACAGTAGGTTTGGCATAAATATTTAGTTGTATTACAGTCTAACTCAAACTACCTGTAGATTTTATTAATTGTATTATTAATAAATGATGGCATGTTTTTTCAAATATGAACTCATCCCAGTATTTGTTTACTTGTAAGGTATTTGAATAAGCCGAGTGCAGTTTGAATCTACCTTGTACGTTTATGACTGATTGTGTCATGTAGAGCTACAGAGAATATTAAGAGAAAAAAAACTTCTAGTATCACCACTAAGGAACCCCTGAGCAGGGTACGGTCCTCACACCCTGCTCCCCGGGCCCCTCGGTGGTGGCAGCCCACTGCTTCACTTGGTGAATGCGTTAAAATGCAGAGAAAGAATTTTACATTGTTCACATTGTGCTGTGGTTATTATTAAATTAAACTAATAATAGTCACATAATGAGAAACATTATATACTTATCGACTACATTTAGATATAAATTTTGGGTTAATAATGTAAAACGTCTTCGTTTTATTATTTTCTTTGTGTCACAAACAACAATTTAAAATTTAAAATGTGAACAGTAATGCATGTCACACTTCAGTGGTCTATAATTGTTTTACTAATTTAAAAAAATGATTCTTAGAAATAAGAACTTCCACAGCGCATCCAACAATAAGGGTAGCATGGAGCTTCTTTTCTACAATCATATGTAAAAGGTACTACACAGAAAGCTCTAAATCCACATGCTGATTCAATATACTATGATCAACATGGACAAACACATGCCAACTACAGTGCAGGCAGATTTTAATGTGTTAAAAGAAACAAAAACAAAAACTTTGAACATGATTAGCATACAACTGGTCTGAAACGGTTAAAGTGCCAACTCTAATTTGTGTATTTCAAAATGTTCACAACGGCTGCATGACCTGAACACACTCCGTTTGTGTAATCTGACCTGTGTGAGCGGAGCTGCTGCTGAGCAGGTCATTGATGATCTCAGCATGGATCAACCTCATCCTCCGGCGCTCGGCTGCGATGCTGTACTCCATCTGCTCCCCCTGCGTACGAGGAATTATCTGCTTCAGCTGCACCTGCACACATTCCCAGACATGCACACAGTTTGGACATTTCTCTTAAAGGAATCTTTCAGTGCAAACATCAAAACGTACCGTTCCTCTTTCCAATCAGCAAGATATGATTAGTGTCTAAAGTTTTTTCTATTGTTTTGCTCTGGAGCTACAAGGCTAATGTAGATAATAGCTAGATCATCAGACCCTTACTCAACTGCGTTGAGTTGCTTATGTTGTTTCGGACACTGTATCATAGAGTGCTGTGTATTATATGAACAAAAATATGTTACATTGGTAAAACCTGTCTGTGCTTTTATCTAAACTTACTTGTACTTTTATATAAGCCTTAAAGCTCCAATTTATAAATCAAAGAAGGAAACTTTCCACAACAAACCTGTATCTCCTTAACGGATGAGGAGTGAGGATTGTATCTCCTTAACATCAGTATTTGATTTTTTTTTTAACTGTTTCTTTCATGAATAAAACCCGACACCGGACCTCCTACACCAGCATCTTTGTGACAATAATTGGCTCTGACCTTTTCATGAGCTCATTCCCATGTGCCAAAATGTGTTTTACCTTTCCTGCTTCAGTGCGACGGGCCACAAAGGTGGCAAAGGCATGGCACACCTTCCACTGACGGTTACTGTAGAGATCTTCACAGCTCACTACAATGCCCACCTGGGAAGAAGAGGATTAAAAGATACACACCTGTTTGAGTTTCATATGTAGGAAAATGGAACTACAGCCTGTATGTATCTTCCCGGAATACTAGGTGGTGATCTAGGATCAACTTTTGCCTTTAACATACTAAAGAACACTATACGTAAAAATATAGCTTGAAGGACTACAAATAGAAATAGAAACATTCTTACAGCTGTAAATATAACCCAAGTAAAACATTTTTTTTATTATTAACACATGAATTAATTACATCTTTATTTATTAATGAGAAACATTATTGCCATAGTAACGCGGTGGAATGCACAGTGTTTTGCCGTGTGTGTGGATCGGGGAATAAAATGTTGTTCCATAAATTTAAATAAAATGAAAATTTGGTCCAGGTATGTAAAACATTTGCAAGATGGATGATGGCCTCTCTATTGTTATATTACAGTAATATACTGGTAACAGTTTATTCCGTTATTTTACTGAACTCATTTGATCACTTTATACATTTTAATAATCTACCTTCCAGTACCAAGTCCTTTAGCATTCACAAATACAGCTGCATAGCTAAGAAAACAATCATACAATTTTACACAACAGCGTAGCTACACTATATATCACTATAGCAGTGTAGCAGTTACATGCACTTATACATCTATAAGACTATTAAAATGAGGATGGGAGTAACCAATTATCTACTAATTGCATTTCAGGATAAAATAATTAGAGAAATGCAAAACATCCATCAATGTTAAAATACCAAAACATGTAAAATATGGGTAGGTATGATCAACTGTAACAACAAAATAATCCAGTGAAACAAGTTTTAGATTAAAGAAATAAAAGTTCAGTTACTAAAACTAACAAAACCATTAGCAATGTTGAAAGGTTCCACTGCGCTTCTCGAACAGTTACTTAGGAATTACAGAATCATGTTCAAGGTGGACCTATTATCACTCAGACAGCTTTTTGTGTCCATCACTGGAACAGAGGACACCCACTCCAGCAGGATTTAATGAATACGCAAATGTTTGCAGTTATAAAGTTCATGAAGTAAAATGAAATAGTTCCATGTATATGCCTAGTATTTCATCAACATAACTACTAGATTAGTCAAATGCTAATATAATCAATAGTGCCAGCACTACTGCAGTGTAAATGGCAACAGTTAGTTAAGTGAACTCACTAACCTCCATGCTGGATGTGAACGCTCGGTTGACTTTAGCTTTAATATTCACTACCTGTCCGATCCTGCAGAAAAACATATCACACAACTGCAGTCATTACTGCTGCTAACATTACTGTAAAAGACAGAAAGAGCTGTCTGAAGGTAAAGACTGTTACCCGATGGTGTGTTCAAAGTGAATGTCATCCACGGAGGCAGTGATACAGGAACAGCCAGCGTGCCTTTCAGCTGCAGATAACAGAAGAGACAGCTAAGAAAAATACACACATTCACACTCATACAGAAGTACCATGGGCTTCCACTTAGACATCTGTCCAAACTGCAAAGTTGTACAAATACTTAGATTAAAATGAACTTTATTCAATGCATGCCCTCACGTTAAAATGACTAAGGGTTATAATAACTGCAGTGTATGTTTTTAAGAACTTTCATTCACTCGAGCAAAAGCAATCTTTGCATTATATCATTACAGCTCTGTAATTTTATTTCAAAAAGCAAAAGTGAATCAAACCTTTAAAATTATATGCAAATGTTTTGAGGCCCTCAATCAAATCACTAATTCAATATGTTAAATACAGTAAAGTCCCAGCAACTGTGCATTAAAGTGTATTCTCTCTAGAGTGTGTGAGAAAACCAACGAAATGTCATTTGACCAAGGGCACCCAAACTGTTGCATAGTGAATGTTGCATGAACTGCCAACAGCCAACACCACTAAAAGTCATATGCTGCAGGAGCCAGAGGAAAGAATGCCGTGGGACTGTCACATGACCCGAAACTAAATGACAGCTGGAGAACCTGGACACTGTAAAGGTATTTGTTTGGGAGTTTCTCCATTACAAAGGTTTACAAGTTATGAACACACAAGTGGTTGTGTTTTATAGCATTTATTACATCACAACCTTTCTTAAGGTCCACACAGACACTATCTGGACAAAAGTACTGGGACGTCTGATCATTACACTAGTAGGGACTGCAGTCAGATACTTAGACTTTAATATGGAGTTGGTCCCCTGTTTGCAGCTAGTAGAGCTTCCACTTTTTTGATAGGCTTTCCACAAGATTTTGGAGTTTCTGTGGGAATTTGTGTCCATTCATTCTGTAGAGCATTTATGAGGTCAGACACTGATGTTGGATGAGAAAGCCTGACTCCGTTCCAGTTCATCCCAAAGGTGTTCGGATGGGGTTGAGGTCAGGGCTCTGTGCGAGCTTTTTTTTTACACACCAAACTCATCCAACCACATCTTTATAAATATTTCTTTGTCCACTGGGACACTGTCATGCTGGAATAGAAAAGGTTCTTCCCCAAACTGTGTCCACAAAATTGGATGCATGGTGTTGTCACTGGAAGGGGTCACCTGAATTCAATAATTAAGTGTGTCCCAATACTTTTGTCAATAAAAGTTTGTGTTCTGTCCCAGCTTGAAACACAGAGAGGGCAAAAAATGTGGACTGTATGGGGAGACCTGAGGAATTGAGGATTTTGAATCATGTTACATAGCTAAATAAGTAATTAATTATTAAATTACTTTTAAATAATGTAAAATGTTTAAAAGTAAGTAATGTTTGGAGCATCTGTCTAAGGGCTGATCCTATTATGGGGAGATCATGAGTTTGATCTACTGTGATGACACAGCCATCCATGGGCTAGCGTGGAAGAGTTTAATTGGCCTCGATTGGTAGGATAGCTCTATCTTCCAAACCGCTTAGTGGGAAGCTAGCACTCACAGGCCTGTGCTCTGATAAGAGAATAGCTGACATGACAGAATTGTTACTCAGTGCTCTCTTAAAAGCGTGTGATAGGGGGAAAATCTAGCTAGGGTTTGGGAATTGACAGATATGTAGGCAGATATGTAACTAAAAGGTGTAGCAAAGCAACAGTCCCAACTAGAGATGTCTGAGGGTTCATCTGTTTCACATTTACAAATGCATTTGCTATTAAGCATTAACGGGTACAGGACACAGATCAGGAAAAATACAGAAGCTGGGAATATGAATATTGCACATGTTAGCTACTGAAAGCTATTGTACACCTGTGGTTCCCACCCTTTTCTGCGCCAGTTTCATGTAAAACAATATTTTCGCGGACCAGTATAGATACAACTAAATACAAAGTGTTCTGTTTTTTACTCATTTTTGCGAGTTTGTGGGCTAAATATTTAATGCCCCGTATCACATGACCACGATGACGGTCTTTTTCAAAATAAAAGATCTGATAATCAATCAAATATTTTTTATTCTGTCTTTCTGTGCGGCCCAGTACCAAATGACTCACGGACCGATACCGGCTCACGGCCCAGTGGCTGGGGACCTCATTATGAGAATAAGCATTGTTCCACTGCAAGAATACATGCCAATAGAAAAAGAAAAATACATGCCAATAGAAAAAGTTAATTAATTTCTCACTTTCTCATAATATCAAGGGATTTTTGGCAGTGAAACGGATGAAGATGACCATCAAGTAATCCAAACATCCAAACAGACATCAACATACCAGACAGGCAGGCAGTGGAGTCCATCCATTTGAGCAGCTGACCAACACTGAGTTCTCCGCAGTGGTTGGCATGGCAGGGCAGAACGATCTGGCTCATTTTAACCTCAGTGGGATTCCTGTACACCTCCCCATTCTCCAGGATAAGCTCAGGCTCGTCCAGAAACTCAGGAGGCCTAACCTCTCCCGCCATGACTGCTGCTCTATACACAGCAGAACAAGGGATTACAAAGTGGAGGACACATCAGTGTGCTTGGTTCAAAAAGCGGTGATATCACAAGGCCTCAGTGAACCTGTATACTGTTTAAAATTATATCTCATATCTCTTAAATCTTGAACACCATTAGAATGAATTCCTAACCCTTGTGAGCTGCCTATGCTGAAAGGACAAAGGAGCTGTAGTATTTAATGTATGGAATATTTTCTGAAATTCTTTTTCCTTCTAACAGTTCAGTTAGTGGTTAGTGAGTTGGCCCTGTTGTGGGTGTGAATCCCAGGACTGCCAGTTTTACCACTGAGGTTCCCTTGAGCAAGATCACTTGAGCGCTGCTTTACTTGGTGAAGGGGTTAAATGCAGAGAAAGAATTTCACTTTGTTCACACTGTGTGCTGTGTTGTGGTGTGTTCATGCATGACTATAAGTGGCCACTATACTAACACGCTTTTAACTGCATCACAGTTGATTCATGGACATTTCACACACCAAGGAGACGAAATGGTACCTGCTTCTCGTTTCTGTTGCTGACTATGAAGTTCGTAGAAGAAATACTGAGCTGTTTGTGTGAGCCCCAAACAACTCAATAATTCTTCTAATCTGGAGGCAAACATTATAATCTGTTGAAGTAGGATTTCAAAGATTAAACGTGACTATTTAAACCTGTTACTTTTGCTACAGAAACATAATCCAGGGAAATTCTGCTTGGAATTCTGGTGTTGACACACAGGCAGGTGTTTAAGGGTTTATATCATAAAGTGTACTGTTTAGGATGTTCTTTCAATACGACAAAAAAGTCAGAATGACTGGGGATTGTCTCGTTATGATTATGGTTATCATTACACTTTATTGATGTCCAAAATGGAACAACATATACCTAATTTGGACCATTTCTCATATTCAGTAGAAAACGTCTTATAAAGTTTTATAAAGTTTAATAAAGAGCTTTATATAGCTTGAATCAACTAAATGTTTAAATCACTGCTCTGTTAAATCACAGTTCCATTTGTGTTTTGTTCATTTTGGGCTCGTTACTGTGCTCATACTTCTTTTTGCTATTTACTGTTTTACCTTTATATGTCTGCTTTTTATTCGTTCCATGAAATAAGCTCCTATTTCTTCAGCAATCTGTTTACTTATGCTTCTTTCTCTCTGCTATATAACACTACACTATTTCTTATGTACATAGTAAACTCTGAGGTCACTCACTCGAATGTAAATAAATATGACAAGAACCAACAGACAACAGGGCTGTCCGGTTTTTACAGGATCTATTAATACACCATCACCTCTGGAATATCTATACAGGCCTACATATTGAAAGTATTTTGTAACATTACATATTAATCAGCCATATTACTATGATGTTACAAATCCAATGTTAGTAATAATTACTTGAGTTGAACCAATAAAGACTGTTGTAATTTACCTATTGATGGTTTTTCGATATTTTATTCTTCTTTGTACGATTTTTGTCAATATCAAGCCTATTAGCCTAAAATGATTGTCCAGCTTGAGCCCACGTGATTTGTACTAGAATTAATATTAGACAATTTCAGCATTCGGACAATATTATTAAAATTAATATTAGAATATACTCTGATTAACATGAATGTTAATCTATTAATATGGACATATACTATCAATATATGTTAATATACAAATAGGAAGCATCTGCAAAAGCGTTTGTGGAAGGATCCCTACTTCCACGGACCGTCCCGTTACTCGATCTAGTCACTTCGAGAGCCCAAACCTGCTGCAGTTTCTCACATGATAGGTGGGCTTTACGCCAGACCTTAACGGACCAGGTTAAAAACCAGTCTTTATTTGTACTATTCTGAGTGTTCTGCGTCATTTGAGCAGGCTTTGACCGAGCGCGCCTCTATTATAAGGTAAAATAACCTGAAGACACGACGTATTAGTCCCGAGAAGTCCACGAACTTTAACTAATACATTAAACCAGCCTGTGAAGGATCATTAGCAGTGATTTTGGTGTTTGGTGCAGGTCTGCACCACCACGCTGTTTACTGCGCAGCTTGCTGTCCTTACAACGGTTTAAAGGAGGTTACCCGTTATGAAAAAAGTCAAACAGACTTACGTGTGTTTGGAGAGAGCTAACGAACGTCACATCTGCACGACGATATAAAGTCGATATAGATAACGGCTGAATCTTTTAAATTACAGCACTGTCATTCTCTCTTTAGCGGTCTTACCGCTTGTCCAGGCGCACAAACTGCATAACATTCCCTTACGAGAAGTGCACACAGCTCAAACTCCACCCAGAGACTTCTGAAGGTGGAGCAGTGCTCTTGAACACGAGTCCTTCTCTACTGACTCGGTTTGTTTGAATCTTTGACTCACTTCACTTAGTAAAGTTGCGGTCACACGTGGACACAGCACAGTACAGTACACAGTATGAACAGTGTGAAATAATTCCTCTGCATTTAACCCATTCACCAAGTGGAGAAGAACCCATCCTGACCTCAACCGCATCCAACACATTTGGGATGAACTGGAACGGAGATTGTGAGCCAGGCCTTCTCGCCCAACATTGTCTGACCCTTATGAATGCTCTACAGAGTGAACACACAGAAACACTCAAAAGTCTTGTGGAAAGTCTTCCTAGAAGATCGGAAGCTGTTAAAGCTGCAAGACCAACTCCATCAAGTCTATGTGGTTGAATGTAATGTCCCTGTTGGTGTAATGGTCACGGGTGGTAATAATAGAATGACTTTAATTTTCCTGAGGGAAGGACAGGACTCCTAAAACTAGTGAAAATATGAAAAAGGAACATTTCAATCAGGGCTACCTTTTAAATGAAGTGCAACAGAGAGCAACCAATCAGGACAGAGCTTGTTTACAATTATGTGTTAAATAGTAACAAACAGCATGTTTAATTTTGAGGGATTTAAAAAGTTGTAAAATAGTCATCAGATAAAGAAATAAAATGTAACAGGTAAATGAAGGACATACTAAGTATATACTAAGGACATACTAAGGACATACTAATCTGCCCAAACTACTAGAGCTTGGCCTGAACACACATCCAATATAAAACTATTCTATGCGATAAAGCCTTCTTATGCACATAAATATTTTTGTCTGTTATAGATTTAAAGTCGGACACTTGTAAAGCACCTAAAATTATTCGTGGCAAATAGTTTGGTAAACCGAAATGTGATTAGTTTATTCCAGGGTCAGTTACTATTAACATAGACAATTATTCCAGTCCAGCACTTGAAGGCCTAACAAATGAACTAACAAACAAATTAAAGCTCAATATCAACCTAAAAACCAAGGAGAAAAAACTGATTAGATCATTCTTTTCAATCGTCCAGTCGTTTCAGGAACTTAACCCATTGTTTCTAAAAACAACTTAAGAAAAAAAAACATGAGTTTGGAAATCATTAGACATTCTCCGAAGGGCTAGAAAACCTTGAAATACCTTGAAATACCTTTTAGGTATTTCATCAGCAAATATTGCGTAATTGTTTGGATATATGCATGAACCACTCCCGGAACTGCTGTGCAGATAAAGAGTTAAATGAATACCTCATTTAACTGTTACATTTTATTTCTTTGCCTGATGGCTATTTTACATTACCTTTTTAATCCCTCTGAATGAAATATGCTTTTTCTGTTCCCGTTTAACAGATAATTGTAATTGATCTCTGTCCTGATTGGTTCCTCTCCGTTGTACTTCATTTAAAAAGCAGCCCCAGGTTCATATTTTCACTAGAAAAAATTTCCCTCAGGAAAATTACAGACTACTTTATCTATATGTATATATTATAAGCTTGTGGCGGCACGGTGGCACAGGGATTAGCCCTGTTGCTTCACAGCGAGAAGGTCCTGGGTTCGACTCCCGGGTTAGGGGCTGGGCCTTTCTGTGTGGAGTTTGCATGTTGACTCCAGGGACTCTGGTTTCCTCCCACCACCAAAAGCATGCGTGCTTTTTAGGTGAACTGAGCACTCTTAATTGCCCGTAGGTGTGAATGGTTGTCTGTCTCTGTATGTGGCCCTGCGACGGTCCAGGGTGCACCCCGCCTTCGCCCATTGCACCTGGGATAGGCTCCAGATCCACCCCCCTGACCCTGAATGCAGGAATAAGGGGTAGATAAAGGATGGATGGATGGATGGATATTATAAGTTGCATTACAAAGTTTTTTTGGGTAGCAGAAAAGCACACTGGGACCAAAGTACGTAGCTGAAGACAAAGGCATTCTGATCACTCTTTACTGTTCTCTGCTCCTCTTGTGCTACAAGTGGCCACTAGGATTATGTAAGAGTGACACATTTCAGAGTGGCAAGTCGAAGCTGGTATTTAAAGAAAGTACTGAAACAGGACCCTTATTACTTCATCACGAACAGCTGGAGCTTAAATGCTGTAGGATGAATTGTAAAATAGTAGAAAATGTAAATGAGTTGGTCTTTGTGACATCATACTACAGGGCCATACGGACTGGGGATGTTGGCAAATGCTGATTTGGTTTTGTGGCAGGCAGCTTTGCAATTTCTCAACCAATAAGCTTCAAAACAAAAAGGTTAAAGGAGTAATTGTACTTGCAGGGACTGGAGTTATTCAATATTGCATCGAGTAACGCATGTTCAAAAACACATATTATTATTTTATACATCTGAAGGTACAATTCAGGGAGTTAACAACTGTATTAAATTTCACACCCCACTTCTCAGGCACTCACAGAGGTCTTGGTAAAACTATGAAAATTGGTACATTTTGTTGCCTTTCCTCAAGTTGAGTCATATGAGTCAAGTTTCCCATATGAATGTCCCAGCCCAGAAACTCCTGTTCATGTCAGCTTAAGCAACAGTCCCTCTGGTGGTCACCACTTTCCAGGCCCCCCAGTCATGACAGTATGTGGTCTGTTATATCCTAGATCTGGTGAAGTGAATGTGACCATTCTGTCATCTGTGAACACACCACAGTACACAGTGTGAACAGCACTGCCCTAGCTGGTTACACCAGCCAACCCTGTGTACTATTGGAGACTCAATTAAGCAGTCAGTCACCATGATGGTTTATTATTGTGTCCATGTTCAATGTTATCTCACTATAGTCAAAGATTGTACCCAGGGAAGTATGTCATTTGTTGGGAACCCCTGTCATGTCAACTAATCCAGACTACGAATACAGGTTCTTTTTGTTGCTCCAAAACCATGACTACTAACTGAAATGATAGAGAGCTAAACAGTAAGTTTAAGGGGATGCTGTCAAATTCCTGATTCTTCCACTGCACTGAAAACATGGCTACGAAATGAAAAAGCCAATACAGCCTCAATGAATGGAGCTAAATGGTTATTTATGTGGGTGCTGCCTTTAATTTGGAGAGTAGAAGAGTGTATTATGGTAAAAATCAACTGAAACGTTCCAGTATCTTGCAGCAAACATTTTGGTTAGTAAGATGCAACTTTTTCTGCAACTGAGGGCTGAATGGCTGGTCGATCTGGTCAACTGACATGGTGAATATACAGTGGAGGAAATAAGTATTTGACCCCTCACTAATTTTGTAAGTTTGTCCAATGACAAAGAAATGAAGAGTCTCAGAACAGAATCATTTCAATGGTAGGTTTATCTTAACAGTGACAGATAGCACATCAAAGGAAAATTGAAAAAATAACTTTAAATAAAAGATAGAAACTGATTTACATTTCACTGAGGGAAAAGAGTATTTGAACCCTCAACAAAAAAAGACTTAATACTTCGTGGCAAAACCCTTGTTTGCAGCACAGAGGTCAAACGTTTCTTGTAATTGATGACCAAGTTTGTGCACATTTTAGGAGGAATTTTGGTCGACTCCTCTTTGCAGATAATCTCTAAACCACTAAATCACTAAGCCATCCTTTAACCAGAATCCAAAATATTAAAAATATGACAGAAAAACTGAAGTATTTTATGCTGTTCTCTGTTGACAAAACATAGAATGCATTTTTTCTGTATGAAAATTATTTACCATTCACAGATGATGATTTTGCACAGAAGCTTGCACTTGCACAAGTCACCTTGGTCATCAAAACAAAATTGTAAACAGTGTTTGTCTCTATTTGGCACATGGACGCAGAAAAAAAGTTGTTTTTTTATTCTTTCAACCAAAAAAGGTTAGCTATGTTGGCTTTAGTTTGTTGTTATCATCCAATGAGTCATCTGTGTTTATTGAGAAATCCATCTTTTCTGACCTGTAGTGAACATTTGAATACATTTATGGCCACAAAAAAGAAGATAATTGACTTTCTGCCTTTCTTCTGTATATGCTAGCTAGCAAAAAAAACACCACTATCGGTCTTCTGTCCCCATGAACACTAAAGCAAGGGATTAAGTCATCAGAAAGGACTTTTCCTTGTCTAGATGTAGAACGACTTCAGTTCTTTTGGGTCACCAAAATGAAAAATGCTGTTGGTTCACCTGGTTTTCAGGCATGCCTAACCATAGCCCTGGTGCACCAGGAGCATAGTGTGGGCAAATATCTACTTATGACAGAGAGACATATATTATAGCATATTTACACGGAGCCTGTTTCCTAAAATGTTTAGGTGGTTTTGAAATACATAATTATATTCAATTTGAATCAATGGCAGATGAAACTTTGAAGGTTCTGGAGTTTCCTAATTCAGCTTTCACCAGCACTGTGTTCAGAGTGTATAGGAACGACTGTTCACCTCAAGAAGCTGTTCAAAAAACAGCCCATCGACCCATCACTACTTCACAGATAAGGTTACAGTCAAATCAATGTGTGTACACCATCAGGATTCACACACTGATATTTAAAGGAAGTCTAAAAACTACCATGACGCTATTCTAAATCAGTTATATCTGGTACAGGGCTGCTATTTATCATTAGCATGATTATCATGCATGTTTTATTACAAAGAAAATATAATTAGACCTGTTTGAGTAAAAGCAGCACACTAAATGAAAAGAAAACAATTATATCTGTAGTTTTTGGTTGATAGGGACATTAGCAGGCTGTACTTCCACGACCATGCATTTCGTCAGTTCAGAAAGGATCTTTCCTGTTAGCTATAGTCATTTGGTGGAGAGTGTTTTCTCGATTTCAAGACTTCTCAGTTGGATAGTGAGGACTGTCCAATAAGAGGAGAGCTTAGGCACATTCCTGCTAGCCAGTATTAACATTTTGGCCATTTCTCCAAGTAGAGAATTCCTGCTTTTGGAATCAAGCCTTTAAGTACCATGTACTGGTCAGACACTGGTCATGGTCATCTACCAGTGGTTCCCAGCCTGGGGCCCGGGCTCCCCTTAGGGGGGTGCGAGAGATTGCAGGGGGTGAGCACAATCTTGTCTGCACTGAGGTTACCAAGATTATATTTGTAGACATTAAATTAATAAAATCCCAATGTCTGAGAAACGTAAATGTCTGTGTGTGTGTGTGTGTGTGTGTATAAGAGTGTAAGAACAAAAATCTACAACTGCTGTTTATTTTTTGCAAATTAAAGTTTGTAATGAATCACTTTATTCTTTTTATGCGGGTAGGGGTTGGGGTTGGGGGCCTGGCTTGTCTTGGACACAGGCAAGAGGGGCTTCAAGGAAAAAAAGTTGGGAACCACTGATCTACACCATACAGAAGTCTACCAAGTCATATTTGCTCACAGTGGTGGTAATGGGAACCTGACATCTGGAGAGTTTACTGCCTCTAAATGGTCCTCAGAAAAAATGCAATTAGATTAATTTAGAGATAGACATGAAACAAGTCTTAGGCCTAAACTTTATTAAAATTCATCCATAGCAGAGAGGGACATACTGGGCCAAATAATGCCCAAAGGAATTTCTTTTCAGTTTTTCCACTGTATTTAGCATTTTTAACATTACAGTACAAAACCTCAGTAGATTTATTTAGGCTCACTGGTTGTTTAAGAGTGTAAATAAAATGGCTAGAAGCATATTTGTGCTGCAAAGACATTACACCCCCTGGTTCCCCATCACTACCAGTGAATAGAAATCTGAGAATGCTTTATTCACACCAAACCACTGAATGATTTTGTTCATGTCTGAGCTACTAAATGATGCAGAACCTGGGATAAATCGGAATTCCTCTATGAATTCAGATGGTAAGAGCATGGATTTGGACTCTGGGCCAAATATTTCTTAAAACACAAAGAAAATGTGGACCTGTCTGAGTGAATACAGCACAGTAAATTGAATAAAAAGGCTGGTAGTGATGAAAAATTTCATTATTTGTTTAATAATTTTATTATGCATGTGCATTTTTATCCACACAAACCAGTCTGAATGACTTTGTTCACGTCTGAACGATTGAAAGATGCACAAAGTGGGATAAATCAGAATTTATTCTAAACTCAGGTTGAGTGATAAGAATATGGATTTGGACTTTGGCCAATTATTTCAGTCTTAACACACAAAGAAATGATAAGAAGACCTGTTAGAGTAAATGCTGCACAGAAAATGGAATGAAAACCCAGGTATATTCATAGCTACTTGGTTGGTAGGAATTTTTTCATTCTTTGTTTCATTATTCATATGCATTATTTCACACCAAACCACTTTGAATAACTGAATGATGCAGAAACTAGCATAAATCTGAAATCCCAGGTTTGCATGGATTTGGACTCTGGGCCAGATATTTCTGGATTTAACAGTGTTAACATGATAGAAACAAAAAAAAGAAAAAGAAAAAAAACGCCCAGTACAGATCCCCTCAAACCCCTTTTATTTTACCAGGTTAAATTGTTAGAAATCATGCCAGAATGTGCAGGACCTGGCTGGGTGCTTTAAAAACAACAGCAAGGAACGAAGACGGAGAGGGGCGCGTGTGACGTCATATAGATTTTAGCATTACTATAGGTCAGATTAGCTGTCCGTCAGGGTGCTGGCCCCACCTCCCCCCAGAAGTCAGGTTAGGCTGCGGCGCGGAGGGTAGTTGCGTTGCGCGGCAGGTGGGGTGGCTGACAGATGAATTGTTGAGAAACAGGGGGACAGGGAAGAGGGCCGATCTCCCCGGGCAGTCACTAACAACATGTTTCCTAAAGGAAAAAGCTCCGTGGTGCCATCGGACGGCCAGGCTCGGGAAAAGTAAGGCTTTATGGATCTCAAAGCGTCGTGCGTATTGTCTGTGTGTGCGCGCGTGCATGCATGTGTGTATGAGTGTTTTCGGTGCCTTCGACGAGCCTATTGTTAGAGCGGTGCAGACTCTCAGCTGCACATGAAGCTACCAGCCCGGCTCTGAACCCCAAAGTGCTCGATCGCCATTCCTGGCTCTGTCTTTTTTTCTTTTCTTTTTTTTCTTGCACACACACTTTTCCCCCCTCCAGCTCTTCCTAATCGCAACACGATCCATTTTCCACGCTTCAGACGCTGTTTCCTGTCGCCCAAACCCATGCATCCGATGGATTTTTTAATGGAAGATCATTACTGTGTTTGTATGTTTGCGCGCGCGCGTGTGTGTGTATGTATGTGCCTAGGAAGGGAGTGGGTTCCCACCTTTTTGTGCTTTAGTTTTGAATTGAACATGTGAGCACACCTTTTTCCATTGGTAGAGCTACAACGCTTTCCCGTGGGTTGTGTTAGAAGGCCTGTTTTTTTTTTACTATCTTTGAAAGCACCTTTATTCTAGCAGTAAATATACTGGGCTGCCCTCAATTTTTTTCCTGACCACTGCTTTTGCATGGGAGGGGTAACGTTAGACCAGGATGCCCGGTAATTATGACCCTCCCTCCCTCCCAAATGCTTCATCATTTCTGGTTGTTCCTTGTTGTCTTCCTTTCTGCTGTTCATAACATCTCCCTTTTTGTGTGTCTGACTCAGGCTGGCTCTCTATGTTTACGAGTATTTGCTACACATCGGTGCACAGAAGTCCGCTCAGACCTTTCTGTCGGAGGTGAGAGTCGGGGGCCGTGGAGGGGAAGCAGGGTTTGCATGAGCTCCATCCCAGTATGGATGGTTGGCCCTGAGTGTACCTTCAAGCCGAATAAACCCCCTATCTCCCCCTCTCTTATTGCAGATTCGATGGGAAAAGAACATCACTCTGGGGGACCCTCCGGGATTCCTGCATTCATGGTGGTGGTAAGTGTATCTGCACAAGGCCTTTAACTTGTTGAAATGGTGTGTAGGGACACACAACATGGAGAAAATAGATGTAAATTGCGATTTACCTTACAGCACCTTTAAACACTCCAATGTGCACTTAAAAGGTTGCCGTGAATGGTGTGTACAGTAGGCCCTAAGCATTGTAGACAACGAAGTGGGCTGAAGGCTTTATACATAATACGGACAGTCCGGTTAGAGCCTCGTTGGTCTGATGCAATTTGAATCATTCAAAAGCCACTGTGGAGATAATTAGCAAATGTTATGCTGTGCATCCCTAATATAAGCATAAGCATTTCACTCCCTGGCCTTTTTCTGTCTTAGTGTCTTCTGGGATCTTTACTGTGCGGCCCCGGAGAGGAGGGACTCCTGTGAACATTCGAGTGAGGCCAAGGCCTTCCATGACTATGTGAGTATTCTGAGTCACTGGAGTTGTCTTCACCAGCCTTTATGTGAGAAATCATTAACAATCAGTTTCAGCCTCCCCTTTTTACCTATAATAGATGCACATAATGTACACGTTTTTCTTATTGTTTCTTGTATACAGTGCGTACACTTTGGTATACTGCCCAGCCCATTTTACTCTAGCAAGTTTAGAATTAACTACATGTTTAGAAATAAACACATTCTTCAACGGTTTAATGTGCTTCTTATGCAGTACCTACAATACTTGCCATGCATCCAATGCTCTTGTTAAAATTAAATGGCAGAGCAGTACATTTTGTCTCCATATAGAGCATTTAAGTAGTATTAATGTGTTAAAACTAGCTTTGTAAAGAACCAGTATATGCATTAGGTGGTTTTTCTTTTTTTTTTCTCTATGGTTTCTGTGGTTTTTAAGATGTAGTGAATTTCCTAGAGCTGCAGATTCTGAGCCACAAACCTTTTAAAACCCTTTATTTTTATGAGTGTAGGTGGTACCCACACCTTATGCCCCAAACTGGTGTAATATATGCAGTATTCATGCTATCAGTGTTCATGTATGTATGTGTGTGTATGATTTGATGTACAGTACTGTAAGTCTTAGGCACCTGTGCAAATTGTTTGAAGTCATTTATATCAGCAGTGGGCATCTTCTGCCAGTGAAAAAACAGCTGAATATTAGAATAAAAGCAAACAAGCAAGCAGTAAAATGTATCAAGCTTTCTTTTTTCTAAAAAGTAGTCAATATTGTGTGAGCAGGTTAGAAGAACACAGGTTTGAATCCAGGTTTCTGCGGAAAGAGGTCTGGAAATGATTAAGCGAACACTTTGCCACACATAAAACCACCATTTACTGTATAAATGTTGTTTGTATTTATGTGTTTTAACACTACTGCTCAGTAGTAAACAGCTTTTATTGAACATGAATTTTCTCAGGTGCCTAAGACTTGTGGACAGTACTGTAGATATAAATATATACACACACATATAAAATAAATTGTATTGGTTGCATGTATGTAAACTTTTTACTCTAGACTTTGTAATCTGTTGTATATGGGGGTAATGAGTGGCAATCCAACAACTTTATTTCTGTTAAGGTTTTTTTCTTTAATGAATTTCTAGAAATTTGTGTATAATTACACAGTACTGTGGCAGAGTGTGAATATCTTATGGACCCCCATCCCATCCCATTTTTACTGACTTACTGAAAGCCAACTGCTATGTTTTTGTAGATTTGCAGACATTCAAAACACCACTGCTCTCAATGGTCAGGAATCGCTGTCACTGATAACAGCAGGGACTATAACACCCCGCCCAAACAGTCACGCAGTTTTTACGATTATCAAGCTCTAAGCTAAACCTGGGTAGACGTTGTCAGTGCTTCAGTGGAAAATTGCTTTATAGCAGGATGTTCCCTCTAACTCTTTCACCACATGAATGGTGCTTGTATGAGGTGTGCAGGAGGTCAATCAAGTGGGTGAATGAACTTAAACCATTTATGCAAATGCCATTGATTGGGATTCAAGTGAGTGGAGGAAGGTTTGTGGAGCAAATTTGGAAAAGACTTCTGGCCTGGGGCTCATTTTTGAAGACAAATCTGGAAGCTTTTTCTTTATTTCACATAGCAAGGCAGAGCTCTTTTTGAAGTAATTGGTTGATTCTGTCCTTTTTATCCAAAGGTTTTCC
>JBBJLR010000018.1:16462401-16478300 GCA_037577145.1 Brachypetersius gabonensis
ATATTTTTTAGCACCTCTAGAGGCTTGGTATCCACTCAGCGATTAAGAATTTTAAGATTTGCATGGTAATTGCAGGTATGTGGGGAAAAGTCTGACCAGCTGATTGAGTGTTGACTTAAAGTTAGCTTTGACTCCAGATGCTGTGATTAAATAATCCACCATGACTGTCATTTGTAGTCAGATATCAAAGATTTTTACGGCCTGTTTTTTGAGGGGTCATTCGGATCATCGTTAGCTCTCACAGGCCACAGCTCTTCTTAGGACTTCATGTAAACCATAAACATTATTACTCGAAAGTTGCATATCTAACGAATAGTAATATATTGATGATTGTTTATTCTGCACATTTAATGCCATCAGTGGAATACGAATGATTCAGTAATAACGTTTGTGCCGTACTTTTGAAGTGATTTATTGAATCAAACTGCCAGTTGTGTCTGGAAGATGGCCTCTCTGTGCTGGAGTTAGGGAGTGAGTGTAAAGCATTGTGTATTCTGGGGCAAGCAGCAGTCACTGCCAGATCCCCCGCTACCACCCCCCAAAAAAACGAGAACACTGCCCAATTCTGTTTTGTCATTGAAGTGAATTTATGGATCAGCAGTATCTCATAAAAGTAATTAAAGCAGTTTAGCATTGCTTAGCCAGGGCATGTTTGATGTCTGAAGTTTGTTTTAGTTTTGCACTGAAGCTACAAGGCCTACTATACCTGCTGTAACTCTTTGACGCCTGATTTTTCCTCAAACTTTTTAATATATGGCTGGTTGTTCCTTGGCCTGTCTTAGTGTTAGCCTTTGTTATCCCGGGGTTGAATCGGCCTCATGTGAAGGTGTTCAGAGATTCCATTTGGGTCTGCATGATCAGAAAAGACCTAGTGTTGGCTCGGCCATGTCTTTGTTCATGCTGCGGTGGGGGCCGTGGCTCTGGGCTTTGGGCTCTGTGCTCTCTGGGGGAGGTGAAGGAGGGAGGGAGGGAGGGAGGGAGGGTGGGTGGGTGGGTGGGTGGGGGAGGAGGCTGTGGCTGCAGTGCTTTAAACAGAAGCCATGTTGTCTTCACACTGAGCCCCAGGGATACCCCCCCCTTCCCCAGGGCTGCGGTGGGTGGGGTTAGAGGTTGATTGATGGCTGTCAAGAAGCCGGTGGGTAAGCAGATTGAGGGGGGAGGAGGGGAGAAACAGGGTTTAGAGAGGAGCGAAAGCTGGGTTGGTATGTAGAGGATGGTCCTGTAATGTGCACCAATGATTTGTGTGTGGAAAAATGAGGAAAGCATGTCTGAGAATTTTTTTGTGGGATTTCATAGGGAAACTGGTTTAAGCAAAGGATTAAACTGGTACAATTTCCCCCCTCATCCCAAATGCGTTTGGTCAGTACGTCATTCCCCCCCCCCCCCCCCTTGTTGTGTGGAGGTTTTTCTGATGTCGGAATGTGTAATGCTCAAACAGAGAGGTAATTTATTTTTACTGGACTTTAGTGTACGTTCTAGACACGTTTTGAAATGGTAGTAGAGTCTGTCAACCCTTTGAACAATATGTGCAGTGGGAGGACCAGGCAACATGCACACAATATTTCATTCTACATTTTTTTACCTAGACATCACAATATTCTGAAACTGACAAGATTAGCTCTTGGCACCACCTAAAATGCAGTCAGAAACTAGCAAGTGTGACTCACTATGCACTGCGCTACATAAATGTAGTTTAACAGCTCTAGTTATATCTTTGTAAAGAAACATTCCTGTTGATGCTGGTCCATGCCTTCAGTGATATCTAACACCAACACTGAACATCTCAGCACAGCCCATGGTGTATCACAATAATGAAATCTGTTCCACCTCTAGATCAGTGGTTCCTAACCTTTTTTCCTTGAAGCCCCACTTGCCTGTGTGCAAGACAAGCCAGGCCCCCCAACCTCAACTCCTACCCATGTAGACGCACAAAAAGAATGGAAAAAAACCAAAAAACGTTTTTTGCAAAAAATAAACCGCGATTGTAGGTTTTTGCTCTTTTACTCATACACATTTATGTTTCTCAGATATTGGGATTTTATTAATTTAATGTGTGCAAATATAATTTTGGTAACCTCAGTGCAGACAAAATTTTGCGCACCCCCTGCAATCTCTAGCTCCCCCCTAAGGAGGGCCCGGACCCCATGTTGGGAACCACTGCTCTAGATGATGGTGATGTTGTTTCTGCTCATGTTCTCTTTGCTGGAAGGTGTAAGACAAATGTATTGTTCTGCTTATTGTTAAACACCACATATAAGCGCAAATATGAGCAGTTTGTTTGAGTTTTGACCCTTTGCACTTGGTGTATCCATGCGTTCAGTGTTATAATGACAACCAACGTGGGTACTCCAGAAAATTAGACCAGAGTTTGGCCATATAAATGAAATTAGGTTCTATCTAACTTTGAAATGTAACACTTAAGGCTAAAGATCTGAGAAATTAATCTGATTTGTCCTGTAATGTGAAGGAAGACATGCTGTGTACCCATACATAAACATTACTCACCACTGGCCTCTAAATGTGCTAGATGTTAGAATTCTTAAACACACCTCAGTAAATGGGTATTTTACTTTTTTCAATACACCAAATTCTCACAGTTTGCAGTAACGGATGTGATTGCGAAAGCTAACCGGAGGATAATTATGCTCAGCTCAAATAATTGTGATCTGATGATTGTTATAATTGTGACAGGCCTAGAAGGGGTCCTTGTTGGAGTCACGATGAATGAATATTAATTTTAAAGAAATAAAGCTTAAGCCACCTGTGTGTACTGAGTGTGATTGGTCCTGATGTCCAGGATGTTTTTGTGATGTTCAGACAGAACTCTGCGTCTTTGCTGTGTGTTTGCTAGTGGTGCTCAAGCAGATGTGATTTGCACACTGCTTTATTGTCTGCTGTGAGATTATAGTGTTTGAATAGTGCTGTTTTGTTAGCCTCGTTCAGACAGGTCAGTTGGTGTCTGGACATGAGTGTTTGTTAGTGGTATCTTTCCATTGTCTGTGGGCCTCCTTCTCAAAAAATGTTTGACTAACTAGGTTTCTGACCAGGTTTCTGTAGACAGAACCTACCAAATGCATCCACAGTTAACTCACTTGAAGGATATTCAAGTTAGGATCATCCTCATGCACTTGCACATGGGGCTACTATGAAAACCACAGTGCAAGCTGTATTAGTGAGCCTAATGCACGTGTAAAATTTGAGTCTGTTTTTTTGCCACTTGCTGTAAGGGACTTGCATGAAATTGTGTAAAATTGACCTAGGCTTTTTTTTTTTTGTCTTTCGCATGAACTTTGTGTGTGTAATCCATAATATCCATAGTGTTGATATTGTAGTGAGCTGCCATAATAAATGAATGTAGGGCAAACTCTGATCACTGATTGGTCCAAGAGCTGTTTATGATCTATATGATCTATTTTTATGATCTATTTATGATCTTCATCTGAACTTAACCGTGAGCCGATTAAGCGTACTGCAGAAGTTACCATGGCATTGGGGTGGTCAAAAGTAATCCACAGTGAGACGGAAAATCCAGGATAAGATTGAAATAAACGGTACACTATACAACAAAATGTGGAGCAGCGTATGTGTATGAGTAAAAAAGTGCATACAGTGAATAATACAGTAAAGTATTGCAGGGAAATTGTCGAAGTGATGCTGGTGTGGTGAGGTTGATTTGTCTGTGCTGGTGTGTTAGCCAAGTCTGGATTATGGTGTTTAAAAGTGACTGTAAAATTAGCTCTGGCAGTTTTTTTAAATCAAGTTATTTGTGAATTGACATCATGACACGCTAAATGTTTATTTTTATTATTATTATTCCTCTAGTACTATGATATACAGTGTATATCACCAAAATGTTGGAGGGGTTATATTTTTTGCCTTATCTTTTATAAACACTAGCAGTGTGTAAAGAATTAAAAGCTGTAAGGGGACTAATACCAACAAGAGTATGAAGGTTTTTTTCCCCCCATCAAATGAACTGTGTAGGAATGCAGCCCTGCAACACTAGTGAAATATTAAACCTAAACGTGTGTGGTGTTTGGTGTGTTTCTGAGCGTGGGTGTGTCTACTGAATTTTGGTGTTTGTTTGGTGGTCTGGGCTGCGTGTGCCGTCCCCATCCCCTGCCTGTGGTATTTCACACTGCTTCCTCACCGGTGCTGCACACACACCTCGTGCCGAAGTGTGACCTGATGCTGTAGGTGTCCGGCGGCTCAGGAGGAGACCGGCCTCTGCCAGTTCATGTACTGGGGGGAAAACACACTTAGTCAGAGGACTCTGAGTCATACATTATCTTTGGTGTGTGAAGTTTCTTTAGTTTTGCATTGAAACGAATGAGGCCAATGAAAAGTGGACAAGAGAGCAGATACAAATCAAAATGGGCTGCATCTACTGCCTTTAGCTTTGTGATGTGATATTCTACTGTCTAGTGCCTGCTGATGAAATGTCAGATCATTTTAATAATCAAGATAATCATTATCTTAATTGTTAAATCGGATATGTGCATTTAACAGTGCAGTGCCACGGCCTTACAAAGCTGGATGCGAGTAACAGGGTGTCGGCTGGACTCTACAGCAGCGTCCGAGTGTCAGTGCTGATTTAGTATCATGTTACTTTCAGACTAGAGCTGATCACAACACCACCGCAAAAACAGATCCAGGATCAGCACTTGAGCTGTGAGATGCATCATGAAGCCCCAGCATCACCGCTGCCTTTCAGCCTTATTTTTCATTATGACTGATCATGTTCCTGCTGTGCGCTGCTATCACAAATTTAAGTTTAATGTGATATTTGAATAATGCTATTTACAGAAGATGAGAAAATTGATGAGGCATTATTAAAGGATATGAAAAATGGATGTTTTGTGCTGTAGGTGATCTAATTTGATGCTAATGCAGAGAGCATACAGCTTGGTTTCTGTCCGAGCAATAGACAGCTCTGCAGTACCCTCTGAAAATAAGGTAGTTGGAATTCAGGCCTTTTTGAATATGAAATGCAAATTATATTCTAATCTCATTCAAATCATCCCTACATAAACCGTCCCTAGTGAATCCTCAAACATTACCCCAAAAACATTTGTATGTTACTTTGGGAGGGGGAAAAAGTTGAGTAGCTGTATAATATAACCCCACTTACACACTGTATTTATGATTTGTGTGTGTGTGTCAAAATCTGTGTACCCTTTAGTAATCAGTGTTTTATTATTTCTCCACAGAGTGCAGCAGCAGCCCCCAGTCCAGTGCTGGGGAACATGCCCCCCGGTGAGGGGATGCCAGGTGGTCCGATGCCCCCCGGATTTTTCCAGGTTAGACCACTTTCTGCACTGTAAGCAGACATTAGCCGCATTCAAGTAGGGACTGTTTCCTGTGAGGGATTAGGCTTAGTCCTGGATTACACAGCATCCTGAATGGAGAGTCTCCATTTATCAGAGAGTGTAGTTTAGTAACTAGTTGTTTTGATGGACAGTGAGGTCTCATGATTAGAATTGTCCACACAGTGAAGCTTTGCTTTGCTCCAGTGTCTTATGTTTTTTTTTTTTAAATTCCCGTTTTGTCCATCTTCTTCACTTGGCTTTATTGCATCAGTTCTGGTCTAATATGTATAGCCTGCAGTTCTGGGTGTTTTCTGCTTTTTTTTTTTTTCTTTTTCTATTTTGCTCTTTAAATAGCCTAATGCCTAACGCCTCCTACCCCTCCTCCTCTCTCCATCTTGCTCGCTCTCTCTCGCTATCTATTCCTCTCTCTGGCTATCTCTCTCTTGCTCGCTCGCTCTCTCTCTCTCTCTCTCTCTCACTTTCTCTTCCCCTCCCAGGGCCCTCCCGGCTCGCAGTCCTCTCCTCATGCTCAGCCTCCTAACAGCATGATGGGACCTCACGGCCAGGTAGCACTACCCCAACACATCCGCACACTCCTCCCTCTTCGCTCACTCCCTTTTGCGCTCGTTTTACTCTTCACTTTCTTCGTGTGCCCCCCTCTCCACTCCTGATTTACAGGCCGTTTCCCTGAAAGCACTGTGATTGCTAGTGTGCTAGTTGTTAAAGGACCTGTGTCCTAATTATTTAAGTCATGAACCAAAAGCATAATTCATTTTATGACCATTTTTATATTTAAAATTGAACCAGCTCTTTTGACAGGTAAACATATTGGAGGCATCAGGTTTTGATTTGAAAGTGACAATGTTTTAAAGATCTGTGTCACTTTTTACTTACACCTTCACAAGTTAACTAAGACAAAACTTCTGTAGGCTGAATGGGCAAACATCACAAGCATAATAATTTTAAAGCAGGCTGTTTTGCCGCATGGTTTTCATACATGGACTGTTTGGGCGGCAAAACGATTCATTTGAAAACTTTTAAGCTGACACAGCGCGTCTAGATCTTATGAAAAATTTTAAAAATAATAGACTTTTGTTTTTTGATGATATGGGCCCTTTAAGATAATCTCAAACGTGGAGTGCTTTCAGGAAACGAGACCCTGGATTCTTTGCTGTCAGGAAGCCAGTGGCAGAGTTAAATTTACAGTGAATCTTGGAAGTTTGTGATCCCTTTGCAGTTTTCTCTAATTCTGTATAAATATGGAAAATGACTATTTTATTTATATATCTATGAATATGAGAGCAGCAAAAGTATGTGAACCTCTAGGATTAGCAGTTCATTTGAAGGTGAAATTAGAGTCAGGTGATTTCATGGGATGATGATCAGGTGTGAGTGGGTGTCCTGTTTTATTTAAAGAACTGGGATCTTGTGAAAGTGTATCATGCCACAAACAAAAGAAATTAGTGGACCTGAAACAGTTGTTGACGCTCGTCAGGCTGGAAAAGGTTACAGAGGCATTTTTAAAGAGTTTTCTTCACCATTCAACAGTCAGACAGATTGTGTGCAAGTACAGGAATTTGAAGATCATCATTTCTCTCCCCAGGAGTGGTTTACCAGCGAACCACTTTAAGAGCAAGATGTACAATAGTCTGCAAGGTCAGTTGGTCATGCAGTGCCTCTAAAGCACACGTGTCATTTGGCCAACCATTCAGATTTTATTTTTTATTTAAATAGCAGTTTTTATGTTGTCACAAAGCAACTTTATAGAGTCCAGGTCCGAGCCCCTAGTGTAGCTGAAAGTCTATAGTCCACAACAACAGGAACAACAAACTCCACTGGAGGTTTAAACAGCAGTTGCCCTTGGATGGGGGAGGAGCACGTGGGGGTGGGTTGAAAGCAGACAAACCAGTCGAGGCCTGGTTAAAGATGATTTTTTTTTCCCGGTTAAAATCCTTACTTTAACCCATCAGAAATGTTGTGGAAGGACCTGAAGCAGCAGTTCATGTGAGGAAACCCACCAGCATCCCAGAGTTGAAGCTGTTCACTACACAGGAGTGGGCTAAATTGTGCAGGACAAATCAACATTTAACAGAAACTTTAGGTTATTGCTGCAGGTCACACCAGATACCGAAAGTGAAAGTTTACATACTTTTGCCTCTCCCACATATATGTAATGCTGTATAATTTTCCTCTTGCCTGTTTTTTTTTGTCTTAATTTTGAGGTTTTAGGTCCTAGAACATTTGTAAGGGTTCACAGACTTTTGAGCACCACAGTATACACAAAGTAATATGTCACTACCCATTGTGGAGTAAATACCACGTTCATGACACCATGGTACAATGTTAAACTGAACTATTGTTTACTGCAGCCTTTCATGTCCCCTCGTTTCGCTGGTGGACCAAGACCCCCGATCAGAATGGGCAACCAGGTGAGGTCACTAAATTAACTTTACTTTTCATGAGCTGTGAGAGAAGTTCTCACTTAAAGAGGCCTGATTATCACTCAGAAGTGTTTCGATGTTGGTTGGTTTGGAAAGGTTTAAGTGATCTGTTGAATCTGCTGTCTCTCACACACACACACACACACACACACACACACACACACACACACTATATGAAATGGTTTCACTTTTTCCTGCAGCCTCCAGGGGGCGTTCCTGCAGCACAGCCCATGCTTCCCAATATGGACCCTAGACTACAGGGTGAGCTGCTTTAAAGTTCTACTCTCCACTTTTATAACACTGCTGTCAGCAGTTCTGTCACATGGCTTTCTCTTGCTTGTAGTTTCTAAGTGTGTGTGACACTTAGATTTATCTGTTCAAAGAAAACCAGCGTGAACCGGGCAGCTTCTGCAAAACGTGTAAATCTGCAGACATTTCAAAGTCTGCTTTTCTCAAGTAAAGAAAATTTGACGTGTGTGTGTTCCCTGCCTTTCCTTTGTGTTCATTCCTACTGATATTTATCCCTTTTGAAGGACCGATGCAGAGGATGAATGTTCCCAGAGGGATGGGCCCAATGGGCCCTGGGCCCCAGGTAAGACACCTACCAGTGTCTAAATTATTTTGGGTTATTTTTGTCTGAATCCAGTGGCTGATGACTCAAATGATTGCAACACATGTATATCAGATAAACTGGTGCTGCCTCAGCTGTGTTGGGGATTAATATAGAAAAAGATTGGAGAGTCAATGGGGACAATGGGTACTGGAGCACCGTAATAAGGGTTTTGGGGTTTTTTTTCCATCTGACTTTATACTGAATGTAATACAAATTGTGATTTCAGAATTTTGTTGGTGGGATGAGACCCCCTCACAACTCAATGGGTCCAGGCATGCCAGGGGTTGCTATGTAAGTTTCCCCCTTCATTGCAATGCTTTATGACTTGAAATAGGAGACTGTGCAGATCTTCTCAAAACACTGAGCTTGTGCTCAGTTTATTTGGTGATGAATAAAACGCGCCATACATTTTGCATATTTAAAAAAAAAAAGAAATTCCCATAATGATACATTTAGCAAATATTAAATGCACGGTTACTCTTGATAAATGTTAATGTACAGAACTTTGTTCACTGTTTACAATCAACACAATGTAATTTGGCCAGAAGTGTCCCTTACAACTGCATATATATTTTGGAGTTCAGTGTAGATTTGGGTAAAGATAGTTTGTGTTATATTTTGTCTTATAAATGTCTCCAGAACTGTACACCATTCTGTACTGTTGGTGGTGCTCAATGATTATTTTAATTGAAACAACTTTTGTCAGGGGTCCTGGAAACGGAAGGCCACCGTGGCCTAATCCTAACGCCAACAGTGTGAGTAAACTAGCATTTTACTATTTACATTCAATTTGTATTAAATTTGTTTTGAAGTGAACAAAAATGGCATTATACATAGAATGATTTATTTTTAAGTGTGTTACATGGCTTTAGATTGTTGTAAAAGCCTCAAATGTTTGTTTTTAGATGCCCTATTCCTCACCCTCTCCTGGTGCTTATGGGGTAAGTAGAAGACCCTCACCCACAGGGGAAGCACACCCTGCTGCTCCTTGTGTATCATTACAGTTACAGTTTTTATTTTTGTCAAATCAGATTTTAACTGTTGGGGCAACACATTTCAGGTTCTGGAATAAACTTGTTCATAGGTTAAATGTAACTGTTATAAAAAGACACCCTGTATGTATATGCATCCATAAAGGTGGGGAATTATCAGCTGCATCAGTTTTGAAATATTAGAATCAATTCTAATCTATTCAGCATCATTATTATGAATTTTCAGCTTTGCTTGGATGAAAACAGTATGTTTTGGCGTATATTCTCAATATGGTTTGTTGTCTGCCTCTATTGTGTAAAGAGTTCCTACATTTGCTAATCAGATTGTACCAAAACAATAGAACTACTGAAATTTGAGATTTCATGATGCACTTGTTTGTTTTCTAAAGTATTCAAATCGAATTGAATTGTTGTTCGTTCAGAGATCTACACTAGTAACTAAAAGCTTGTTAAAGTTTTTAGGGTTTGGTTTTACATTTCCCTAAAAGTCTTTGAGGAGGGAAAAAAATAAAAAATAAAAAATCATAAATTCAAATACATAAGTTATGATGATGAATTTGGAAATCCTAACCTCATGTTGTTTCCTATAGGGACCGCAAGGAGGTGGGCCCCCAGGGACTCCTGGAATAGTCCCGAGCCCTGCAGGTCTGTGGCCTCCATCATTTTTGACTTATCAAAGCTTACTACCCGTAAATGGCAGTGTTCTATAAACTTGCTTTGTCTCATATTTTCAGACTCCAACAACTCGAGTGAAAACCTGTATACCATGATGAACTCAGGAGGAGGTGGCCGAACTAGTGTGAGTAATTAATAAGCTCTTTAATTGAATTCGGTACTTCAGAGCAGGGACCTTACAGACCTGTTCGTTGCTATGCGGGAAGCTGAGCTAATGTGAACAATCTCCTGCTCTGTAAATGTATTTCACTGTCCTTAGATCCATGTACTATATTGTAGTCCCTTCATTTACTCACTGCGTTGTTTGCTCTTTCTTCTGTGCAGTTCCCCATAGGTCCAGGCTCAGAGGGCCCCCTAGGGGCCATGGCTGGAATGGACCCAATGCATATGAATGGAGGTGAAAGTCTTTTCAATGTCCTTAAATATAAATAAGTATTGGTCACTGTTCAGGGTTAGCATGTTTTCTTAATGCTTGGTAAAATGTACACCCTGCAAGAGGAAAAAATCTATCTAAAAATGTGTGGAGCTACTGCTAAGAACTGTGTGACAGTTTGTGGTTTTCCTTGCTGTTCTAGGTTCTGGAGACTTGGACGGACTTCCAAAGGTGATTCAACTACTGCTTATAGTAATTAGTACCAAAATGTAGAACACTTTTTGAAGTTGGTCTCACATGCTCTTTTTTTTTTTTTTTTTTGTATTAGAATTCCCCTAACAATATGAGCAACATGAGCAACAATATGGGCACCCCCAGAGATGATGATGCTGGAGGCAGCTACTTACACTCCTTCCAGAATGAGAATGTGAGTGCACACTGTCCATTGCCCTCTTTTGCTTGTTTTATGTTTTTATGTAAGGCAAGTGCAACATGGAAAATTACATCAAATCTCTAATTTGCAGAAGTTCAAATGCCCTCAGTCAAGTAGCATTTTTGTTGGAACGCATTCTCTACAGGTTAAACAAACGTAAATCTAACCTATTTAGTTTTTTTTGCAGACTCATAAAGAAATTCTTATTTCCAAAAAGAAATAAACTATGCTGTAGCTTTTGCACAGTTTGTTTTAGATGTTCATTATACATTAAATTAGGCAAATATACAGCAGTTGTCATTTTTGGAATGTTAGTTAGATAAATGTCGTTAAATGTGCAAAGGATCTGTAGAGGATAGTTGCTTGATTGACTCTAGCCTAGATGCTAAATATTTCGAAAAACCTTGATCGTGTGTCCAAAAAATAAAAACGCACCACATCCGTTCTTTCACACGAATACAAATGAAAATATAAGTTGAATTAACAGTAAACAAAGCCTGTTGTGATACTAACATATAAATAATTGCAGTTATCAATTGGATTGGCTGATGAACTGTCACAAACTTCAGCTCAAATAAACAAATTGTACTGTTGTCCTCTAGTGGTGTTTCAGAACATGTCAGTAGTTAGAACTCTTTACAGTTTTTACAAGAAGTAATACTTGTCATATGCCTTCTCTAAATATAGCTATTTCGGCAAACTGAGTTGTGTTCTCCAATTTCCCATTGGGTTAATGGGATTATTGTTGTCCATGCTTTGTGCTGTAAGTAATTTGTGTCTCTCTGTCTCTCCTTCCCCAGCAATACTCTCCCTCCATGACCATGAGTGTGTGATATGTGATTGTTTGCCCTGGGGAAACACTCACAGTTGGCCATTCATTACAGAGAGACACGGAGAAACATGTACAGGATCCTCGAGGCCGTGTGCAACTGCCTCTGCTTTCACCGGTGGTCTCCTGCAATATCACTGATTTTGAATATTACTTTTTATTATAAACAAACATCCCTTCCCCCCTCCTTGTACCCCCCTGAGATCAGATGGGTAATCCAAATGAACCTCCTGGAACAACTTTTATTCCCTTCCCCTCCCCCTTTATTTCTCCCAGGCCAAATTTGTAAAAGAAGGAGCGTATTATGGTTCTGACACGATCGCTGGATGTTGTAGACGCTAAAAAAAAGAAAAAAAGAACCCATCCACCCCCCCCCCCCCAAGAAGAAACAGCATCTTCAGCCAGTCTGCCATCTCCAGCATGGTTTACGTGTTTCATAACGTCCTCACGATCCTTTCGACACTGAACTCTCATATGTGGCCTTGATCTCGCTGTGTGTTTTTATTGCCTTTTAATCATGTTTCATTTTTGTGTTTTTTTTTTTGTTTGTTTTTGTTTGTTTTTCTCCAGCTAAATGAGTCAGTTGACGAGAGAATAATAGTCTTTCGGAATGGGGAAGGCTCACTGTTGTAGTCGAAATCTGTACACTCTGTCGTAGATAATTTTTTTTTCTCAAATCTTTTAATTTGTTTTTTTAAGGGCAAGTGTTATAAGCCGCTGCTTTCAAGGAATAATTGCATTAAGTCTGATCTCCCACACAGGAAGACAGAAGTCCCCCCCCCACCACCACCACCCCCTCGCACTGATTCCATTTTCATTGCTCTCGAACTGCTGTCTCAAACCTTTTTCTCTGAAACTCTGAATAATTCATTGGTCCAATCAGAGCTGGATGAGAAAACTACCTACGAGTGATGGACTCTGAGAAACCTCCAAACACTCGCCTCTTTGTCTCACCCACTGATGTGTTTGGCCATTTGTAGCATCAATTGTTATGCTGAATTTGTGATGGTATCCAGTACCCATATCACCTTGTTTATTTTTGTTTTGTTTTATTTTTTTAATCACTACCATGTGCCTCAATTGTTTTATTTTGATAATGGTTCCAAAAGGCCTGTCATTCAAAGTTGTAGCTTCACCCCCTAAAGGAAGGTGCTGGTGTGAAACAGACCCAGTAGTGAGTGTTCAGATTTGCTTTGTGTTAGACTTCGCTGGAGGGGCGCCAGACTCACTCATATTACAGGTAGAATCGTAAGTTATTCTATTTATACATACCTTTGGTAATGGTTCTACATTTAGAAGTTGTTTTACACTGCTTTTTGTTAGCTTGTACATCATACTTTGGGCAAAAATGCTTGTTTATATATTGACAACTAAATTATTTGGCTCCTTTCTGAGTGTTTTGTGTCATTTCAATACGTTCGTATGTGTAAATATTGTTTAAAAAAAAACCTTTCTGGAGTATACTGGGGTGTTTTTTTTTTTTTTTCTTTCCTTCCCCAAAGATGAAAGTGTCAAAATAATTTTGGGAGTGATCAATTTTTTTATCCTTTTTTTTTATGCGGTGTGTTCCGGCACTGAAATGAAACCATGAGATTTTAATGTAGTTTTAATTTGACAGTACGTGCTTTCATATTTTTTGTGGGTTGTCCCAACAGAGATGAAGCTTAATCTTGATTTTTGTTTGATTTAATCTTGTCACACCAAGCTTTAAACTTCATTAAAATGATTCAATGATAGAAATCCACCATTTTAAACCTGGTTTTAGTTTTACGGTAAGGCCAGGTAAAATAAACTGATTAGGGATTCAACTTAAGTTTGGGCTGCTGGTGCCCTATCGGTAACGGTGTTACTCCTGTGATCAGGAGGTTGTGGGTTTGAATCCCAGGACTGCTAGTGGCACCACTGAGGTACCCTTAAGCGAGGTACCATCCCCACACACTTCCCTGGGCGATGTGTTCCTGGCTGCCCCCTGCTTTACTTGGTAAATGGGTTAAATGTAGAGAATTTTGTGCTGTTCACATTGTATGCTGTGGTTTGTTCACATATGACAAATGGACACTTTACACAGATGGGTTGAATGTAAAAGCACATACATATACAGTATGTACAGATAGTATGATTTTGTTTGTAGATGTAACTATTTTAAAGGCTACAGATTCTCTGCCAGGGGGAGTGATTAGCAGCTTTTATGTTGTTCAATGAAACAGGAAACGTACAATCACCTAAATCCACAGTTGATCGCTCAAGATGTTTGGTGTCCAAATTTTGCTTGCTTATTTTAGCACTAGAGGTATAAGGCTAACAAACTCTTGGAGTCCATTATAGTGGCACAGATTTGTCAATGCGGTTTAGAACATAGTCTGATTTAAAGCTATAAAAACATTGGCTCAGATTCCTTTATGTTTTTGTTACCACAAAACTGATTCTAGAGCAGCATGCAGGTACACTGTTTTGTAGCTCACGGGAAGTTATACAGTATCCTAAACCCAGGTTTCCCAACCAGTGGGCCGCGGACCAATGATGGGCTGTGAAGGCTTTTGATTGGGCCGTGCATTAAAAATCGTGACCGGCCATTGGTCTGCAATTGGGTATCTAATGTGGCCAAGTGGACCGTGGCAACATGCCGTGACAGACAGGTGGGCCTTAATGTTGAAAAGGTTGAGAACATTGTCCTAAACCACACTGACCAGTCTTCACCACTTTAAGATCTAGATGACTTTTAAGTACATAGAGGGCATTTTTGATGATATATTTACAAAAAAAAAAACATTTGGGTGGGTGAGTGTTTGCAACATTAACCTCCTAGTCACTTTTTCAAATTCAGTCACTGTCCAGTTACTTATGGACTGTATTATATTGCTTATTTTTTCTTTATGGCACTCTGACTCCCTTTGATTCCCAAAATCCACATTGGCATTACTCAAGATTCTCAAAACCCTTAAAAGATGTTTTTCTTATCAGCTCTTATTCATAATACACTGCATAAAGGATGACAGTACAGAAGAATTCTGAGCTCTGGTGTGTGTGGGACACAAATGTGTCAGAGTGGACGTCCCACAGGCAGCGGCTGGCCAGCATGACTCCCTCGCTGCCCGTCTCCAACATGGTCACAACACATACCAGTTTAAACCGTGCAGGGCAGATAGTGTGGACTAGCGCCTGAATCTCCTCACTAAGCTCCCGGACTAACTGACCACTTGAGAAAATGTCATAGGTAACGGCGTCCAGACGAGAGGCCAGGAAATCCCGCAGCAGCTGAAATGCTCTGGAGTTTGGGAAACGCTCGGCAGGGCAGGAACAGCCCGCTGGTACCTGGAAGAAGAGTGGGAGGAACATGACATGCAATTTTTTTTTTTGTTTTTGAAACGTGTGATTATACACCCATGGAAAAACAAGAGACAGCATAATTTTTTGGTTATAAAATGTGCAAGTCACTATTGTTTAATACACTTTTGAGCACACTTGATTCAAATAAACAAAAAAATGTATTATACCTTGGAAATGTTAAACACATTAATTTACAAATGCAACAATTAACATAGTGATGTTAAGAGCATAGTCTGTACATGTTTGACTCTGTCATCCCATCAGATACTGAATCAGGAGTGAAGCTGCTGGAATACAGCACAGAGAAAAGCTGCTCTACAAACATTGCTGCACTCACGACACATCATTTCTTATTATTTACACAGCTCACATTGCAATAGCTAATAAAAAATAGCAACCTGGGCATTTTACACACACGGAAATTGTACAGTGAACAGATTTAAAGTGTCTTATTTTTATTTTTTATTTTTATTTTATTTTTATTTTTTATTTTATATTGTTGCCACAAAACCGATTCTAGATGAACATCCAGCTACAGTCTCAATCTATAGCTCACGTAAGTTATACTGTATCCTAAACCACGTTGACAAGTTGGAGGCCGTTTAAGTATATTGAAGGCAATTTTGGGAATGTATTCACAAAAAACATTTGGGTCACAGTTGATTTGTTTTGTTTGTTTGCAACATTAACCTCTTAATCACCATTTCAAATTAAGTCACTTTCCAGTTACTTATGGACTGTATTGTATTGATGCTTTATTATTTCTATGACTGATTCATTTTGATTGATTAAATTAATAAACCACATTGGCTTTACTCGGGACACCCTCAAAACCAGAAAAATGTTTTTCTTGCGTAATTATATATATAAACAACACATGAAAGAAAAAAAAATTATATATATATGG
>JBBJLR010000018.1:16490146-16505974 GCA_037577145.1 Brachypetersius gabonensis
CACCATCCTGTACGTGTTCCACCGTGTTCTATATCCACCATCCTGTACGTGTTCCACCGTGTTCTATATCCACCATCTTGTGCTTATTACATGTTCTATATCTACCGTTCTGTATAGGTTTCACCGTGTTCTGTATCAACCAGACATATCCTGCTTCTATTCCGTCCAGAAGTGAAAGTAATTTGTTTGTTTTTTTTTGTCCTATATAAACGTGAAAGTGTTTCAGAATCAACCCGAGGCGTCCATCATGTAAAGGTTACAAAAGCTCTGCCAGTACAACCTTCTAATATAACTGCCAAACCAATAACCCTGCTAAAATATATTATCTGGTTTGAATAAGTGTTGAAATATCTCTGGAATACCAGGGGAAGTGTACTTTAGGCCTGGGTTCGAGCAGGAGAAAAACACAGTTGGCTCTGGGTCGAATCATCATAAAGTGTATTTTTAGCTTGAACCTTGTCTTGAGAATCACTCATAAAAACTTCGCCCACACTGTCCAACCTTTTTTCCTTTTCCCCCATCTGCTTCCATCTTTGCTTTTTGATACAAGGATCAGATTCCGGCCCGATGTGAAATGGATCTGCTCTTTCTGTCTCTATGTGCTGGGATGAAGGCGATTCAGTCTCTGACCGTGCCAGGTTAGCATGCCACGGCTAACCGCACGTCCACACAACCCCAATTACTCATGCATTTTTAGACGGCAGCGACTGCGTCTCCAGACTGCATACGAGAGGGAGCGCGGGAAGGCCCCCCCCCTTTTTTTTGATTTACATTTCATGCAGTGGCACTTGCTGTTCTTGGCTCCCACACTCCTTTTTGCTTCATCAAAGAAAAATCCAGTCTCCACTACCTTTTTTGTCCTACCATGACTTAAGAAAATATTTTAAAATATTTAATTCTTTAAACGTTTTGTTCCTATGTTGATCTGAAGGCTTGTTATTCAGTTATTGTGAATGGTTAAATGTTTACTATGAATCATTCAGTGAATATTTTGAATTATTCAGTTATTACTACAAGTTTTGTACTTATGAGAGTAAGACATTGAAACCTGGACCCAAAGTAGTTAAGAGAGTCTGTTTAAAGTTTTATGTTTTATTTCTTATAATTTCTATGGTTTCTAGTTTTATCGGAGTATTGCATGTGCATTATTAGCTTATTTGTAATAAACGACATTTATTCACTTATAAATCATGCCAAAACCATCAACAGAAAGTTGCATCATCGAGACCCTTGGCCAGAGAAAAGAATCCACAGGGTAATTAGATTTCAGAATCCACACACATATTGTGAAGCATATATGTATAATTATTAGCACATGAAAAAAATAAATACATATATATGTATATAAACATGGACAAAAAAAGAGCTGTAATGGTGGAATCTTTCATGTGTGAAAATCAGGGGTGGCCTCCCTGCTAGACGTGTATGTGTGTGTGTGAGCGTTCCGGTGGACCAGTACGTCCGACACGGAGTGTGTTGACGTAGTGCTGAAGGTGACGGATGATGGTGCTTTGTAGCCATCCAGTTGTTTTTCCATCTTTTTCTGTCTCTCTCTCTCTCTCTTTCACTCTTCCCTCTAATGAAACACAAACACGGACACTCGCCCCAATGCCAGCTCCCTGCTGCTGCTTTTATTACTATCAACTATTATTCTTTATACCCAGAAATGCCACAGAGATTACATTACAGTACATTCAGACTGCGCCACAAGCTGAACAAACTTGAGCCAGTCTGAGAACACAACGGAAAGGGGGAAGAACAGAGAAATGCAGAGGACATGTATCAAACTCTCAAAAGCTACTTTCACATTACAAGTCATTCAGTGTCTAGGATCACAGATAACAGTGGGACCATGTTTTTGCCTACAATTACAGATCTGACTTTTTCAATGCTGTAATTCACAAAATCTGATCTTTTCACATCTGAATTTTGTTTAACATAAGAATTTGATGCAGTGTGTAGGTTTTCTTTTAAAACAAACCCTGTAGTCCTGAATCCATATAGATAGATACTAAGCTACAAAAATATTGTTTTGAAATGATTGTTTTATGCTTAAGTACAGCTTGTTACTTCAACAGTTTGTGTGTGTTTAAGGCTGGACTGCATTTTTAATTAAGGCACAAAACAGAACATAAATGATATGCATGTATTGTCTTACAGATACGGTAGCAAGAGGTTAAAAGAGGTACAAAAATGGGTTGTGTTTGGCACTGAATAGTATTGGTCACCTGCACCACCAAGTGAACCACCAAGACAGAATGATTGGCTCTAAGGGAAAAAAACGGAATTGATAAATGAAGCTTGTAGACAGAGTCAAAATGTCTTTTACAAGTCTGGGCTGGCAGGGCTATGTCCAAACATTTGAAAAATAAACAGGGCAAACACAGAATGCACTGGGTTTTATTTCTTCATTAGCAGTGAGCAGGACGGGTCCAAAGCGGCCCAGTTGTGTCCTCTGTTTTTCTTCCTCTCCTCATGCCAGCGAGCTGCTGTTGGGCTGTGCCCACGCTCTTTTGCAGCTGATTGGCTGGCTAGGCCCCAGAGCAGCTATGAAAGACATTATAAAGCCTAATAGTGCAGTTTATATACTTTATTAGTGGTCGTTAATAAAAGCGCAGGGTTCTGGAAGAATAAATTCTTCACTGGTGCTGAAGTGATCCAGTGCTGGCCTGGAGTTTTCTCTGGAATAATAACTGTACCTGAGACTTCAGTTTAGCTCATTTTAAGAAAAAACACTTCAAGTTTAGTGACGTTCTGTGATAGGAATCAGAACTCAACGTGACTGGTCATCCGTCCTGAAATTTGTGTTTAGTCCTAACTGAGCTAAGAGCCTAATCTAGCCAATAAGTAATAAAAGCTTCTAACCTCCAGTTGGCATCACTTATCTCCCCTATCGTCCCACATCTGCCTCAAATTAGTTGTTTAGTTATCTCAAATAAACTTGCTTAAGTATTTTTAAGACTGTATAACATACTGTTAACTATAAAATGGAAAAAGTGTATAGCCTGAAACAGGAGTACACATTAGAGCTAAACAGTGGGAAGAATTGGTTTAGGCTGCATTATGCAGCATCAGATTTACAGTCAAGCAGTAAAGAAATGCTTTACACATGAACTAAGTTCAAGCTCGAAACTACTGTTCTTATCTATACAGCCTGCTTATATCATTTTGTATTGATGGCAATATGTCGTACAGTGTCACACAGTGAGGCTGATCGACTATGTTTCTTGCCAAACTGTTGCCTTACCTTTAATAAACCTTTAACAAATACTGTGATATGTCGAACGGTCTAATCTTAGTTGTATGTGTCTGTGTGTCTCTTCCTGTTTGTTTAGGCCTTCACAGTGGGGTCTTGGTCAGAGACGATGAAGTTACATTTAGAGACGTATTCATAGCTGGGTCAGACAAGCATCGGATTTAATAAACTCCGCAAACACAGTTTCTGTCTCTCTCTTACTCTCTCTCTCACCCGCTGTCCTCTCCTCTCACTGCCCTGGGTTATTTTCACAGACTTAAAAACGTATATTGAAATGAAGAGGGTCGTATGGAGACCTAATATTGGCCAGGGAAGATGCTAGCGAGTGATAAGTCCATGCAATTTCCCACGCCACGGACCTTCAAATTTTATTTTTCCCTGATCTCTTGCTGTATTCTTGTGGCACGCAGATTTTATTGTAACAGAAAGCATAACTTTTTTCTTTCCGTCTGGGTTCGCCCGGGCATCTGTGTCCCAACCGTGCTTTTCAATGAGAGAACAGAGAGAGAGAGACTGTGTAGAGCGAAAGAACAGAGAGAAAAAGATAGGGAAAGGGAGACTGTAGAATGAGAGACAATAAAGCGAGTGAGAGAGTGAACGAGTGAGATAGTAGAAAAAGATAAAATAGGTAAGAGAATAGAGAGCAGAGGGAAAGGTTTTTGAAGGGCAAAAAAGAGAGAGTGAGAGAACAGAAAGAACAGAACAGAGAGCTGAAGAAAGAGAGTATGAAGAGGAGAGAGTTCAGATCATACTGTAAAAGAAAACTTACTTTTCTCTCTCAAGACAGCTGTGTCCCGATGACGCGCTCCAATACAATTTTCAGGGAAGCGTGGCTGGAATCTGCTTGAGGCCTGGGTGCAAAGGCTCACGGGAGAGCCGAGCATGCTGGGATAGGGCCAGATGTTGCCCCGAGCATTCCGACGGAGTGAGAGGAATGTGCGGAATGGACGGTGACTTCAACTTTTTAACATTTGGCACCAGTTTTGCTGACTTATCACCTACCGCAAATATTTCAAGCACTGTTCCATCCTGACCACAATCTTACAGATGACTTTTCCAGGGGCCAAGTGAGTGCCAAGGTTTCCACTGGCGTAGGTGAAGTGTGTGTGTGTTTGTGCGCGTTTGTGTGTTTGTGTGTGTGTGCGAGTGTTTGCGAACATTCTCATCACACTGTAGTAAATGTAGCATGAATGGTGAGATACTTTTCCCTCTATGTTTATATAACACCAATTCCGCTGTCATATGTGTCATTAATGTGAGAAATAACATGTCCCTTAAATAGCTGACTTAATTCCACTAAAGCTTTTAACAGAGAGGGGCCTTTTTTCTCCCACTCCATGCAAACGACTTTAATTTACGACCTTGCGCCGTCCTGTAGCGTAGCAAAAAACCTTTCAAGGCAGTTCAACAACTCCATCAGCATGTTAAACACTTAAAGATCTCAGAGGGGGGCTACTGTAGGCAGTTAAAAGGAAAAGAGAGAGGAAAGGGTAGCAAAAATGTGTACAGAGATCAGGGCTGAGTAAGAAAGAAAGAATCGAGGAGAAAAGGGCAGAGAGGAGGAGAAAGTGTGAGTGAGAAAGAGAGAGTGAATGGGAGAGAGATCAGGAGAAGAGAGTAAGGAACAGTGTGAGAATATGAATAGAGTGACAAAGTGGAGGTAGAAGGTAAGAACAAGAATCAGATGAGTAGAGACACTGAGAAACTGAGAGGGAGAAAGAGAAATGTCATCAAAAGTCATACATGCACTTTTTTGTGTGAGAAGATAACAGTAATTAAACTGGAAGGTGCACAAGCTGGAGTCAGTATCCTGGCAAAATTTGACGCAGCAGTTTACCTGTGTGAGACCCAGTATAATACTCACGAAATGACCAGTAAGGCTCACGTATAAACAGAAGCCAATACATTAACGGGAACTATGGCAGCAGCTCGATTACATCTGGCAAACTGGACTGTTGATTTTTTTTCTTACTGAAGACCCTGAATGTAAAAACATCACGTTTTGTATACAGTTTTTTTTTTAAGTGGAAAAAGTTCTTATTGCACACGTGCATGACTGCTTTTGTACAAAAGTACACAAGGCACGTTTGTGGTTTTACAGTCAAGTTTTATTTTTACAAGCGAAAAAAGTCACGGCAGCGTGATTCTTTTTTTTTTTTTTTTTTTTTACCTGATTCAATAGCGCTGCCTCCTGTTCCCCAGGATTTTCACAGCATGTTTTGAGTGCATGCGTACTGGTGAAACAATTTTCAAGGGCTGAGAAAGTATAACAGGCCAAAGTGTCCTGAGAATGGTCGAGGTTTAAGTCTGAAAAGGGGCCTGTAGAGTGGACACCTCAACTCTCTGTGGCGGGAAGAGATGCTCGTTCTCATCTGGCACTTTATGACCGACCACTCTCCTGTTTATGAACCCACAGCTTACTGCTGAACACACTCACACATGCACACACTGTACAAAAATGAGTCTTTCTTCCTTTACACATCTCATATTAAGGGGGTTCACACACGGGGGGGGGGGGGAACTTGTATTATATATCATGTGTAGTTTCTGACAAGAGTCTGGAGAGAGAGAGAGAGAGAGAGAGAGAGAGAGAGAGAGAGAGAGAGAGAGAGAGAGAGAGAGAGAGAGAGAGAGAGTTTGGCCTGAGTTTCGGTATGTGTTCTAAGGCTGAGTCATAGGTTTTTGTCTTTTTTTTACCCCTCTCCTTCTTTCATTTTTGTTCTTTTTGTGCTGTTTACTTGACTCTTGCCCCTAAAAAGTCAGCATGTTGTTCATGTTGACTAACACCGCTGCAGAATAGTAATGAAAGTGCCGTGTTGTGAATGACCTAACGCTTTTGCTTTTTAAAAGCTGAAATGAAGTCAGACAGCGCTGGGTCCTGACGGCCAGGTGCTGAAGAGTTGGCCCAGAGCTGCGGCTCTCTGAGCCAAGTGGAAAAACGCTTTTGCAGAATTTATCGGCACCCTTTTTCCCTTGACAAATTATTTTATTGTTCCCGCACAGTTGGTTTGCATTTATCCCCGTGGCTAGTGATAAGTTAAAGCCGCGCGCTTCGCTCTCGTTGCCCGGACTGGTGCTGTTCCCGAAATGACGAGGCATTTTTGCTATTCTTGTTGACAGGAAGATGGAATGTTGATTAGATGTTTACGAATCCTCGGGAACATGTCCCTTGTCACTGAGATCCATCAAAACCAAGAGAAATCATACTGTATAGCAAACCAGAGATCACAAGCATTAAGAAAATTTTAAACATACAGTATTTGGAAACCAGAGCGAACCAGTCTAGAGTGAATTGTGGTTAAAGTGAAATGTGGTCAGTTAAATGATGAGCAGCTTCAGCTTGACAGAAGCATTTGTTTGAAGAACACTGTCCCAATTAAGCCTTAACAGACTTTGTGATTGTCTAGCAGAGACTCTTAATCCCTTTTGGTGTTTATGCCTCGAAACAGTTTTTATTGGAGTTTGTTGGATCATTTCTCACTCAAAGCTCTAATTAAAAAAAGAAAAACGGAAAGTCCAGTTCCCAAATTTCAGTTCCTACCGTATCTATTTTTGAACATAAATTAGGAGATTTGATCTTAATTTGAATTTGCGGAAATGTTACTGTCTTGGCTTGTGTAAATAATGAAACAAATTCATTACTTTTTTAGTAGTAGATCCACCTTCATACAATACCCACCAAAGGTCTGGGGACAGGCATTGTTTCAAAGTTTTTGATATAAGCAGGTATCTTTGTCAATTTTCAAAAGTATCACATTTAATTACAAGAGAAGCTGCAGAGTTTGTCCCTGTAACATCATAGCTCTAACACTGAAGATGTTTAAAGCACTTTTAATCCAAAAGAGCTCCACTGTTTTTAGGGAAAATCCACTCTTCACAGTAAGGAAGTTGTTAACAAAAACAAGGTCTTAATGAACTGAAAATGAATCATGAAAATCAGGCACCATTTCAAAAGAAGGCGAAGTGTCTTCAAACTGATGGCAGCCGGTGTGTCTTCTAATCACATTATGGCATATCTGGCCTAGTAGATGTGTAGGTACTGGTGTTATGAGATCGATCCTCGTGTTCTGCCCGCTGCACTCCTCCTGACCCTGGCTCTGTAGAGGAGAAGCAGGCTGATAATCTCTTACAAATGCCCCAAGTCTCCAGCGCAGGCAATGTCAGATGATGACCGAGTCAAAACAGACTGAGATTTGCAACGAGACTCCGTCTGAATCTAACAGTGACTAACGCATACCTTCTGTTTCTGTCTGCATTACTCTGAGAGAGAGATTTTCCTGAACATGTAGAGTAGGAATTTGTGTGTGTATGTGTGTGTGAGTGTGTGTGTCTGTGAGAGACCCCAGTAGAAGTTACCTTAACCCTTAACAAAACCGAAATGTAAAGTTATTTGTTATTTACATGATTTTTGAACTTATTCTGAATCAACAGGGTGGATTTAGAATTTTTTTTTTTTGTACGTTTCAATTTAAAATATGACAACACATGACAAATGCTAAAGGATGTTTTTTCTATGCGCAAATAAAACGGTACACTAAGCAATAACTGTGAAAGATCTCCCCTTTTATTAAAAATACTAATGTAGCATTCATTTACAGTTTCAGGAGGTTTTGTCTGCTTATTTTATGAGCTACAAGTGAGAAACAAGTGAAATTGCATGCTTTTATAACCAGTAATAACTTGTAATGGTTAAGTATTGCTTTGTACATGAAGTAATAATTCATAAAGAGGCTCTTGACTTTCTCAAGAAGAAAGAGGGTGGAGATGCTCAGGAAATAATTAAAGCAGAATCGCTGCTCACTGTCATGAGAAATGAGTGGCATGCTAATCCCGAATTGTTTACCTAGAACATTTGCCAAAAATCTCCAACATATCCAGCAATCTCTCCTTCTAACATTTTACAACATGATTAAGACAAACATCTTATCAGAGCGCACTATGGTTTATGATGATCAAGGCCATACGGTTTTGTTTTGTAACTCCCCTCCCCTTTTGGATATAACCCTTTCTAGGTCTTTAGAAGAACGCACAGCTTCAGAAACATGTTTCTCATTCTGCAGTGCCAGTCTGCTGCCAAGTGCACATCTAGAGTTGAATTTTCATAATTTTCTGTGTGTTTACATGGAGTTAAACCACATCGCCACACCACTTTGTGTCCTGATGAACTCCATATCCGTTATGGCTGTGCTCCAGTGGTGAATGGACACATGGTCTTGGTGGATTAGTTGATTCAGAGCCCCCTGGTGAACATCTTACAGGACTAATACGCTGTAAAAGATAACTGTCAGGCCTTTATCTCTGTGGCTTTGGTTACATTCTGCCAATATAACTTTATAACAATATAACTTTATAAAATAATACCTGTAGAACCTTTACTTTATGTGGAGGTTCTCAAACTGTAAACAGTTTTTTTCCACTCTATTGATATATTTGCAACCATACTTTGTTAAAAAAGCCACCAGTTGAACTGTTCCTAATGGAACCTGAGTTAGCTCCAAAGCATACTTTTTATTTTTAGAAGTCTGTTGTTTACATGCACAAACTCACCAAAAAGAACTCTGCAGTTTTATAGTTTTGACGAATAGACTGGCAAAAAACATCTTTACATACATTATTTTTCATACGTCATTTCCCCCTTACCCCAAATGCAGTCAAATTATGTGGCACTAATGTGACTAATAAGAATTGGAAGCTAAAAATGGGGGAAATTGTATTATAAAGTATAGTATGACTGTTTTTGTACATAAAATATTCAAGTGTCTTTAGTAGACCTCAGGACACAAAAATAAAGCAACGAAATACAGGGTATGGTACATTTACAAAATGTGAGATATCTGCTTATTCGATCTGTTCATAGACCTGACACTATGAGGGACTGTTTTCTATAACAATATAAGGAACTACAGGCATATGTCAGACCTCAAAATGGTTACTACAGTGTGCAAATTCTTGAAACTCTGATTTCTACCTTGGTATGATTTACCACATAGTTCTCCTTCATTTTACAGACTTCCAATTAGTGACTGAGTCAGTGAGATGCAGACAGAAACACTGCATGTCCTTAAGGCAAGACTGAGTAAACCATTCAGTGTTTTTGTGTAATCTAAGTTCACTTTAACTGGCTCTGCTGCTGTGAAGTAAGTGCTGTTCTCCTCAAATGCTCGGTTTATAGTCAAATGAAGTGCTGGACCCTGGGCATGAAAAGGCCTACATTAGAGAAATACATATTTGGAAACCAAACTGAAAGGTGAAGTGTGGTCAGGTAAATGACGAGCAACTTCAGCTTTGCCGACACATACTCAATTGAAAAACGCTGTCGTCTTCAAGACTTATTAGTCTTACTGATGGACTGGCAGTGGCTGCCGAATCCTGTTTAACCACGAGTCTTTCTTCACACGTATTCTGCCGTCGTTCTTTGGGAAAACATCATTCTCTGCCCAGCATGGCCATGCCAGCCTCAAACGCTCTGAAGCATGAACCAAGTGCAATAAGCAGCTTGCAAATCATAAGGATGTGTACACCACTCTCGGCCAAAATACACTCATTCAGATGCGCACAAAGAGGAACTCTGGAACCTGGGCACTGCCTGGGCACGGCTACTACTTTTTTTGTTGCTGTTTTCTACCTGTTTGCGTTAGGGATGATGTAAACGTGTGCAAATGTGTATTTCGCTTCATTTTTCTTTTTCTTTTTTCTGTTCCAAAAGGAAACAAACCATTTGCACTTCAAAGTTCTCCTCCTGACGATGACAGATGGAAAACAGCCCCTTTTATGGATTTGGCACGTGGTTCGGAAAATGTCAGGAATGAAATAAATATGTTTTACAGTTAGTAAACACATAAAAATGATGCCAGCTCATGTGAAAAACGTGCACACTAGGTCGCCATCCCTTGAACCTTTGTCCAGTATGGGCCATAGAACAGAGACCAAGCATGTCAGTTGTGTAAGCCGTTAATCATACTGTGAGTCATTTGGGGAATTTGCCACCTATAGTGAAATAATAAGGCGCATCTTATTACTTTTGGTGGCTATTAAACTGAAAAGGAAAACACAAGGGCGTCTGACGTCTCGACTTCTGAATGCTTACACAGTGATAATAGATTTGCTCGTAAAGTTTCATTGATGGTGGCCCCGTCTGCCGGGGTATCTGAAGTCTGGCTGCGCAAATAACCAAATATTCCAATTCTCCCCCAGATCACTGTCTGCGCAGTACGACTGAATGTATTTCTATTACAGTCACCCCATGATGCCCAACTTTTTCTCATTTGAAATCCCCACATTGCAAACCCCCTCCCCCCAAAAAAAACATGGCAAGTGAAATCATCTTAAATGTAACCAATATATCTAGTATTTCTCAGTTGGAGGTTTATTAAAAGATTAATCAAATTATGTTTCGGTATTTACAAACTCTCACAATTATTTGAAACGGTGAAAAATTAGAATAATTTAAGTAAACATATTATGCCTTACAACAGTTGTATAATGTGAAAGACTTATTGTTTGCACTACAAACATCAGCCCTCATGTGTTTAGTTCCAGTCTCAGGAGAAAGACGCATTGTGAGGGTTCTGTTTGATGTGTGATGATATATAGGCTTATGGTCAGGCTAGCTATCGGATTACTGAATGCCTGAAACGGATGCAGACGTGTGTGTGTGTGTGTGTGTGTGTGTGTGTGGGCGTGTGTGTGTGTGTTTATTTGAAAAGTCTGAATGAAAAACCTTTTGCTTCGAGAACATTTTGTGCCACAATAAAAGAATTGTATACGAATCATATTGCACTGTCCACAATCCACTTCCCTTGTAGAAACATGTGGGTTGAAACTCAACACGTTTCATGCTGGAAAATGTTAGGGACCCTCATTAATGCACTCTGTGAAGTCGGACAGTGTCTGTTCACCTGGTAGCACTGATGCATCCGGAAGTGCCCTTGTCATCCTATTTCTTTCCTTTAACAGATCCACAGATTCATACTGGGGCTGCAAACTGGAGAAAATACAGAACTCTGATTATATCTTTTCACCTTGATTCATCCAAACACCCACATCCAACATGCTCACAACACAACATCGCAACATGCTATGGTTGATCAAAGGGTTTTCTTATTATAGTCTCATTATGCAAAATCTAGTATTAAAATAATAAATGACAAACAACACAAGATGCAGCCCTAATCCTTCTCACTGTAGCAGTTGCAGAGTTGCAGAACAAATGGTATGGAAATGACACTCTGTTTATTGTCATTGTATGATTGCAGCAGCAGCAATAGGTGATATCTGGACTTACTGCAAAGCTTCTTAACAGGTAGTCAACTGATTTGACATCAAAGGATTCAAATTCATAAAGGATTCAAATTCATAATTCAGCAGCATTACTGGTTTTTGGATTCAGTATCACTTTCTGTGAGTGTGTGTGTGTAAATGTCTGTATTAATTAACAATAAATAATAAGGCAAGCAATAAAGTATAAGGCAAGACCGAATTATATTAGGAATGGCCTCATATAAAGTAGTGACACAGAAAGAATGCCGAAGTCTAACAGTGTTGGACTGTTATGATTAATCACAATGGCATTTGGGAAGAATATGTTAATATAGATTTTTATTGCTGAAAACACAATATTTCAGTTGCTTAAAGCTATAACACTCATAAAAAGAACAAATCACTTGTTGCACAAGTGGAACTTAGAATGCTTCTCCTATCTTGAGTCGTGCGGAACTCTTCCCTTTCCTTACACATATTCCTTCCTCTGCAATTCGAGATGTGAGGATGGAGGAATCAGTGCTAAACTTGTTTAGCTAATGAGAATTTCTTCACTTATTCTCCCCTTTTATCAATAGAATTTCCACATAAGTACACTTCATTGCAGTTAAACGACAGTAGTACCTTTGCATTGGTATCTTTTATTTGTCAATGAATAAAATTTACTTTATTTTAGGATAAAACTGAGCTGACAAAAACAAATGATGTACATAAACCTACAAAAATGTTTGCAGTACGAAGGCTGCAGTACATGCCAGTCCAGTGACCTTGGCAACAAAAATTGCAATTAATTTCTCCTCAAACTTTAAGCTCTGTTGTTTTCATTGTTTCATTGGGACTGCAGATGTTATGGGATATTAACAAGAACGTTCTGATTTTGTTTTGCTGTGTTGTTCACATCCAGGAGGAAGTCACGTTTTCATATAAAGTTCAATCTGTAGTTCACTAATTGCTTGTATATCATCAGTTTTCAGAACAACTACACAGACACAGGGAGACACAGAGACAAGAACAATAGAAAATATATATTTTCAATTATTCCAAAAAATATTTGCAGAAAATACCCAGTTTTGAAAACACTATGCTATTTCACCCAAATAACATTTCACATGGTAAGACTATTGCTCATACTAAATTGCACAAGAGAGTACCATCCGGTTATTACAAGGATTGTTTTGTGGGTCTGTGACAGAGTTACAGGGTCTAATCACAGTAGAGAGGAAGGATTTTCTGTGCTGTTGAGTGGAGCATATGCTGGTGATTCTGTGGCTAAAAGTACTTCTCAGTTCTGCCACCACGCTCTGGAGTGGGTGATCAGTATTGGCCATGATAGTCTAAAGTGTAGATGATGTTCTGCCACGGTTTCTGCATTGTCCAGTTCCTCACCGACCACTGACAGAAGCACAATAAATTGTAAATTGTGGTCACATGCCAAAACAGCTGCTTATATGGAAGTTCCTCCAGTTATTGCTGATGCTCCCGGTGTGATACAGCATGCTGAGTTTGTTTGGTGTTCCTGCATCGCATAGAACTATAATATTTGTAATTTAAGAACCATATAATACCACTTTTTTAAATATTGTCACATGCAAATCCCCAAATTACTTTTATTTTTGGTCTTAGAAACAGAAAAACACAAGATCTTTTAACCCGGGAAACCGTTCAGGATAGTTTCCGCCCATAAGTGGGTGGGGAAAAGGGAAGGGGTCCAGATAGCGGCTGAACGGTGGAGTGAAAGTGCCATTTTTTAGACCATTTTCATTTGTTGAAAGCAGATTTTACTATTATGCTCTGTAATAGGAGCTGTAGGGGTGATGAGTGCAAATACAGCTATGTATTGCTATGCATTCTGCTGTATAGTATGTGCAAACTGAAGCAGTATGAGTTCCTCTGGTGGCAGAAAAAATGTTTGTGAAGTGGCTCGTTTTGGTGAATCCAGTGCTTACTCTAAGATGTGGACTCATGGCTTGAATTACTCTGGATTCGTGCTGTTCAAAACCGGAGAGAGTATGATCCATACTGATTTTATGACTGAGAGGGGCTGGTAGTAACTCAGTTATGAGAGCGAAGCTGAAACACCCTCAGCCAGCAACTCATCTGTCCTGCGTTTGCTGATACCGTTTAGTTTCTCCGCAGGGACTGTATTCTCGTTTGGGCTTTGGATCGGCCGCGAGGAAACATGAAGCAAGATGAATAATCAAATAAAAATAAAAGCTTCCCCTCTTTCACTCTGTTGTCAAAGCAAATTGTGCCTCTCCCTTCAAAGGCAAGCCATGAGGGGGCTCGAGTCATTCCTTAATCACTGTAGACTACCCAATACTCAGCTCTAGAAACATTCTGTCCTGAACCCAGCATGGGACATCAAAGCTTTTGACCAATTACAGAGAGAGCTTTGAAAAAATCCTATTCCAAAAGAAAGGTTTCTTTATTTTTTCCCCCTCTGCTTAAATAATCATAACAAAAGAGGAAGTGAAATATGATTCTTTGTTGCCTTCTTTGCATAAACATCTGGTTTTGTGTTGACTAATAACAAGCACAAGCATCTCCTTAGAGGATTGCAGACAGCACTGGCTGCGCTGTGTAGGTACCAAAGTAATCATTTTCGAATGTTGTTCCGTTTAATTGCAACGCAATTACGACCACTTTAAACCCAGCCCCTGTCAGAGCGTGGTCACATCAAGGGAATTCCCAGAACCTCCAAAAACCATCTTTATTATACACAGCACCCTTTACCAAAAGCATTGAATCTAGCTGTGATTGCTGATAACTGATTATTACGCTCAAACATGTCCTGTAACTCTCTGTCCACTGGCAGAAACACAGAGAATTCTGTGTAAAGTGTGAAATCTCAGCTGGAAAGGGGCTCCTGATGATCCAGGCTCCTGTATGCATCTGCCTCGCGAAGGTTATTCTCATGTTTTGCGGCTGAATTTGGCCACTGTCATTTCAGTGGAATTTCCTGCCATCTGTATCCAATCGAACTCTCTCCGATTTCTGCTTGCCTCTAAATACTGCAGAGCTGGTTGGATCCTACCCCGATGACTGTTACACTGTCCCTCAAAAGTTTGGCAACACCTTGCTAACCTGCTGGATTCTCTTGCTGTCATAAAAATAAAACATTTTAGCATGATGCCACTACGTGCCAATGCTTTGACTATATTCAGTTTCAGCTCTCATCTAGATGTCTACCTCTAATGTCTACCTTATGATGAAAAGTGGATTAATCTTTTTGGAACTTGTGTTAAAAGCACGAGGCCTGAAATGCCTGTAAAGCTTTAGGTGCTAGTGAGTGCTGTCACTACAACAAAAGGAAAAAAATGTGACACTTTTGGCAGAATTCCTTAGGTAGCACTGTCACTTAAACTGGGACGAATATTAACATGAGTCATATTCCTCACGTCAACTAAACGTTCACTTTTCAGCAGGAGAAATAAAAGATGTGTGAACTTTAATGTATAGTAATGTGACAAGATTTCATTTCAAATAATTTCGTACCTTTTACTTCAACCATTCCTCATGAAATTTACAGTGTGTGCGTTTGGATATGTCTATGTATTTATAGCACCCCCCCACAGCCGCACGTCGCGTATGGCTGTTTTCTCAATCCGGCCTGTGTCGTTTGCTTATTTGACATGGCACACTGGTTGCTTACCATTAGCTGTCATCCGCTTGGAATGCTGGAAATGAAAATATTAACCGTGACTCATACACTTAGAGGAATTTGCACTAAGTGCTTTGGAGGCTTGACAAGACTGTCTTTAACTTTCTATTACACACGTCAGTTTTAAAATGCAGGATTAATAACGTGCGTGTGATTAGGTCACAGTCGTGGCAAATGAATGTGAAACATTGTTTTACAAATAGCAGTAATTTCACTCCAGCCTCGCGGGCTAGAACAGTGTTTAATTTTGGCTTTGTTGGGCAAAGACTCTGAGGCATTTTTATTCCAGAGGGGAGCAAAAGCTCTATTTTTATTCTGTTACTGCAGATTTATACCGTGGTGTTTCTGTCTTGACTAACTGCACAAAGGAAGAACTACACACATTAGGACACACAAACACTGTGTACTCCCTCAGACAGTGGAGACACACTCACATGCACATACACACCCTAACTCACTTCTTCAGAGACTCTTTACCCCGTGTATATAGTTATAAACATCATAGTTACAGTGGAGGAAATAATTTGACCCCTTGCTGATTTTGTAAGTTTGTCCAATGACAAAGAAATGAAAATTCTCAGAACAGAATCATTTTAATGGTAGGTTTATTTTAACAGTGACAGATAGCACATCAAAAGGAAACTTGAAAAAA
>JBBJLR010000018.1:16512671-16517671 GCA_037577145.1 Brachypetersius gabonensis
GTGGTGTGCTGGAGGTAGGATTCGAACCTGTGACCTTTTGGTTCAGAGGCAAGTATCCTACCACTAGGCCACCACCATCCCAGAACTGAATAGGTGTATAAAATGACTTTAAAAATAAAGGCTTGACTTCAGAGCTCTGCAGTATAGATACAATAAGAAAGAAACACTAAAGGAAGAGGTAATATTACCAGAGAAGAAGCGATAGTGTGCATGACTGTTAGAGACAGTTAGGTGGTAAGAGGTTCGTTATTAACTGTTTCAGAGCTGATGCAGTGATTTATGGCGGTGAAGTGGTCGGAGTTGAAGTGCCATGCCGGATTTCCACATGCATCTGTCATGTGGTTTTTGGCAGCTTGTTGTAACTTGGGTTCAGATGTTTGACGTGCAACAGGATTGACGCCCCCACTTCCCCACACACACACACACACACACACATACACTTGCAAACACACTGTTGTGGTGTACAGTACTCCTGTGAACGCTTGCCTCCAGACATCTGCTTTTCATTGCACACATCTCGGAAGACTTGAAAACATTAAGCCCTGGCACAAGTGCGTCTCACTCCAGCACTTAACACACTGCTTAGGTGACTTGAAAGGAGAGAGGTGAGAATTATAGAAAATGAAGTGTCACTGATATAAAAAATCGCCCCAGATTACCGGCAATTACATTTAATAACGCCCGGCCCATCTGCAGATCAGATGCAGAGGTTGGGGGGGTCGGAGGCTGTTTAGGCAGTTTAAAGGGTGGTGGATGAATGAGTAATACGAGGGTTAGAGGGTCCTTTTCCTACTGTACCACACTATAGGAAAGAGAGGGTGCTGCTCTGAATAATGGTAGCCAGCATTTCTATTATTAACTAACAGTCCATATCCCTTTTTTCTTGCATTGTATTGTTTCTTTAGGGTCTACTTACAACATTTGTGTGGTTTTATTCGGCAAAACGATTTTCTTACATTACATTTACCAACCTCTCTTCATCCTTTAGACCAGGGGTCTCAAACCTGTCCAGAAAGGGCCGCTGTAGGTGCAGGTTTTCATTCCAACCAAAAAGAAGCCACAGCTGAGTAACTGAAAACCAAGACCAACTGATTGCAGAGGTAAAATCAGGTGTGCCTCCTGCTTGGTTGGAACGAAAACCTGCACGGACAGCGGCCCTTTCTGGAAACGTGTGAGACCCCTGCTTTAGACTTCAGTTTTAGAAATATTTTTTTTGGTTCTGTGTTTTAAGACTTCTGTCACTGGCTGCTCTGTATTCAAAAAGCAGTCTGCACTGAAACACTCATTATGAGTCTGTTTTGGGGCTGAATTTGGGACTGTGTCTAAAGCTAAATTTTAACATATGGATGAAATGGACTGGTAGTAAATGGCATCACCTATTTTAGTAGAAAACAAACAAACCAAATAGTTTTCTATTAAATCCCCTTGTGTATAGTAGTAGCAGACATACCACAACTATTTCTGCTAATAATAATAATAATAATAATAATAATAATAATAATAATAATCATTTTCCTTTCTCAGTCCCATTCGAAACATTCATAAACTGGTTAATCTAGCCTAATAAATATATATTCTGATATACAATCAGAAATGACTGAGATTTATGGCACCTCACAAGACTGTATCCTCTTATATTGTGAGTCACTTTAGATCAAAGCATATGCCAAATGAATGGAATGGAATGTATGGTAAAGCAGAGATTATAACTGACAATATCTGTGATTGATCAAAGGATGGTACTGCACAGCGATTAACAAACATTATATTGTGTAGCCCTACTGCAGGTGTATAATTCTGCGTTATGGATGCAGCTTCATTAAACCCACTCCTGGCTGTATAATTTCCCTGTGACGAGTGCAAACTACAATAGAACCCTTCTCCCCTTCCCTGCTGGGTGTGCTCTGTGTGTGTGTGCTGTGATCTGGCTGTGTTTGTGCAGCCATTGCCAGCACATCTGCCTGCTCTTCATCACACAGCAGCTCTGCTTTGCCTTCGGGTGCTGTTGGCTTTCCCCGAAGCCTGGCTGTGTCATGGCTAATGGAGGCTGAATACTAGCAAGCTTGCTGCTTCTCTCATGTGCTTTCATGCGGCTGGATCAGAGGTGGGAAAAGCGCACAACCATCTGAAACATCTTCGCTTTTGTGTTCTTTTCACTAGCTGTGTAAGAGCGGGTGGACTGGAAGCTCACACATGCGCTCTTGTACCAGATTTACTGTGGAAACAGCCTCTATTGCTTGGGATGTTTTTACACCAGATTCAGCCGCGTTAGAGGAGTTAGGTACAGATGATTAGTTCTGCATCACAAATGCCACTCCAGCTTCCAAACATAACACTGGGCACGGTATAAGAGCCCTAATTTTTAACAGCATGGTTTTTGTGCATAATCCTATCAGATGTTTTCTGTCTTGCATTTTTAGATCATTTTGAGTGTTTTTCTCTTCATGGTCTAATACCAGTTTGTACTGAGGTGTCATACCACATTCTGTGGTGGGATTAGTGTATTGGAAATAGGTATAGGCATAGAGGCATAGAGTTTTAGCTCAACATTACCACTGCACCCTACTGAATTCACTACCGGGCTCTGACTGAGAGACCATATATCTTTGGGTCGAGCTGTGACTAATTCTGTTAATGCATCAAAGCTTTAAATCACTGAGTTTTCCCTTTCCCCATATATGTTCTCAGTATGGATCTGATATGAATTGATGTAACTTGGCAGCCTTGCTCGAAGGTTTGGACTGAGGTATTTTCACGGGAACATGAAATGCAGAACATGAGGCCCAATGTTGCCTTGAATTTTTGATCCCAGGCCATTTCACTTGTTCTTTTTTCCTGTGTGTGAATCGTTCTTTTGGATAAAGTTGATCATTGAGGAATCTTCATTCCCTATCGTGACCTTCATTGGTGTCACTCAAAATCACTGCGAATGACTGACGGCTTTGTCCGGTGTAATGCTTTTGTTCACTTTTTTAAAAAAATTTTTTCTTAGAACAAGTTCAATGTGGAAACGCAATGCTAAAAAAAAAAACAAGATAAAAGAATAAAGAAGAAACACTGAGAGGGACTATGGTTCAGAAGCAAAAAAAAATCCAAGAACAAGAAAAGGAAACACTGAGAGGGACCAATACTCAACAGGACAATCTCCCTAAGAGCATAAGGAAGAAAAATTAGGAGGAACCGAGACTCAAATGTGGGACCTATACTCTTTTGAGATGCACCAAATAGAAGAATTATGAGAAACAAATGAGAATCAGAGTCAAAAAACTTTATTGATCCCAGAGGAAATGGCTTATGTTACAACTGCACAGACACAGAGACACAGACAAGACTAATATAAAATATGAAGTCAAAAATCCAATAAAACTCTGCAGAAAATGCTCAATATGAAATACACTGTGCTATATACACACATGCTAGGGGTATTAATACTATAGATAAGTAACTTACAGGTAAGTGAATTATTACTTACTAATGTGGTGGTTAGGGGTATGTTATTGAACGTAATGGAGATCAGTAGTAGATAAAGAAACGAGACTAAGTAAGGGATTCTAATCGTTCGCCTTTGTGTTGAATTGCAATGTATAATAATGTATCTCATTTATCCGTGAGATTATGCAGGGATCGGCGTGTGTGAAACAAAATCTAGATTGTAACAAGTTCAAGGGGATGTGATGATCGTAGAGTCAAGTGTTTGCAGAAGTTGTGCATTTTGGGTCTGATTGAAGATGCTGGGACAGGGTGTTCCTTTAGTTCTTCGAAGTTCGTCCGATTTTAAGTGTCTAGGGCCAAAGGGATTCAGCACTGGCTTCTCAGCGTGACTGTGGAAAACGAAAAGCTATTTATCACAGCCTGCCACTTGAGCCCAGAATTTAAACAATAGTTTAAGTTTCAGGGCTCCAGATATGGTATTGGGCAATTTTTTTAAATCTGTAAAATAGATCTGTGTCAGGCATTCCTGCGGCTTCTGGCCCTCTCTGCACGCTGCTGCTGCTTCCACATCAGCACTAAGCATTACCTTCACTCGCCTCTGCTGGCAACACAAGGGCTTATTGTGATAAATATTTATTTTCACACACACAGGGCCGTCATCCAGCGCAGGTCCGTGATGATGTCTCAATGGCAAAATTAGATTTGACAGCAGAGTGAATTTTAATAGCTTGCAAAACAACGGAGTGGGAGCGACACATGTTTCTAAGAATGCTGGCTGGTTCTGGACTCATTTTCTAAGAATGCACTGAAGATCAACCATTTACCCTGGGTAGAAAAAAAGAATCTCACCTGCATTTCATTTCCTGTTTGCTAGTGATCTGTTAACAATGCTGACATTGAAGGTGAATGTCGGTGAAAGTTGGCTCGATCATCACATTAGATCATTAAGACAGTAAACTGTACACATGCTGATTTTCTCAAGGAAATATACTGTATATAGACTGTATACTAACTATGTACATGATATACTATACTATTTATAGTCTGTGTAGTATAAAGTCCAGATGAAGTGTCCGAACAGCATCGGTTTTGCGTATAGTTTTGAATAAAGATGTGTATAGACAGTGTACACACACCGATCAGATGGTAACCTGTATGATGTTACTTGACGTTGCTATCAAAGATGATCATTCAAAAACCAAATTAACCAGTAATATCATGCTTTGCCTCCCTTACCCCACCTATCATCGGTGAATCATGCTGAGCTAACTCAGAGACCCTCCCTGATAATGTGTTTCACTTGGAAATGTTACAATTCAGAAGGAAAATGAGGTATAATTTTTTTTATGTGAAGTGCTCTACAAACTGAGCTGAACTAACCCATCCCCAAAATGGTTTGCATATTAGATTAAATGGGAATGTTGCTGACGTTCTGCTAAGCTTTGTTCAAATGATGCAAAAAGTCCAGCTGTTATTAGGGCCTAGAAATCGAAGCTAGATTAAGCCTGGCTGCTTTAACATTACACTTTAGTTCATTGGAACGCATTCTCTCTCATCATTTCCATAAG
>JBBJLR010000018.1:16523587-16535519 GCA_037577145.1 Brachypetersius gabonensis
TAGCTCTGTCTCTCTCTCTCTCTCTCTCTCTCTTTGTCTCTCTCTCTCTTACTCTCTTTTCCTCTCTCTCGTGCTCTCTCTGTGTCTCTCTCTCTCTTACTCCCTTTTACTCTCTCTTGCTCGCTCTTACTCTCTCTCTCTCTTACTCCGTCTTTCTCTGTGTCTCTCTCTCGTCCGTGACTTTTCTGTATTTAAACCTCAGGTTTATCTTTACATTTTCTAATGTTATGTATTAAAGTGAGTTTAAAATTAAATTCTGGGATCACATTTGGGGGCATATTTAGGGTTTACACTATAAAAATAAGCATTTTAAGGCATTTTTTTTACCAAAACACAACAACGCGGTTTTTAATTATACGTGGGTGCTCGTGTAACGCAACCCCCTCGAATAACGGGGGATTACTGTACTGGCTGTTGAAGCTGCTGTAGGCATTAGGACCCAGGCGAAGCTACAGGGCGCTGCTTGTTAGCGAGTAGCAACCAGAGCCCTTTTAGCAATATTTCTCTGGTAGCGCCGTTTGTACTCAGCTCAACAGAACGATCTATGAGTGTCCATAACTATTCACTGCTTAACTTTACTTGTTTCCTTAAGAGAAAGGAAAGGTTTGGTGAACGGTTTTCAGCCCTCTATACACGCTAATTCCTTCCTACAACCCTGGGGGCTAAGCCCCCTTTGTCTTTCCGCCCTAGTGACGTCCCTGTTTCACAGTAGGCATACACACAGGTTCTTAGACTCGTTCTCTCCCCCTACAGTGCAATTTGATAAGAGTCTCACGTTAACGCCGATAACGGCCCACAACTAATCATTACATTTGATTTTTTATTATTCATTAAATGAGCTGTTTTTGTGGAGACAGATATACATTTGAACATTGCAGAGCATGTGTTGTGGATCCAAATTGCACGCATTGAATAACTCACCAGGTTATTTAATGCTGAATACAACTGTCAATAAAAGTAGAATGAGTAGTGAGTGTAAAAAGTATGAGAATTGTGCAAGCAGGGCTATACTAGTGACCTTGTAAAACAGAAACATACTTTATTCTTACTGGAGTAAGTAACCTGTGGCAATAATTCCCAGAGGATTAACTAACTTTAGTAGACAACCGCTATCAATCTTTCTGGCTTTGTCCTAGCAATCACAATTTCTGGCCGGAGGTCATAGGCAGGTAATCTGAAGTCTTAGCATCCACATTTGCCCCAATGTAGCACTACGTCTGATGACTTGATGAGGAAATGTCTTCAGTACCAATACACAGCCATCTTAAAAATGTTATGTTACTCTCACTAGATAAAAGATAATATTGCTGAATTGGAAACACTGGATTCCCTCTTTACAGATCACTCTAAAATAAAGCAAGTCTAACAATTTGTAATTTAAATAGGGGTACAATCTGTGTTTAAAATGGACTCATCTGCCTGCAAAACAGTTTTCTTGCTTTACCATATATGTTAAGTGAAATTATACCACTCTGGTCAATTATTCAAACAAAAATTTATAATTTTAAAATTTAATTTTGCTTTAGAGATGAGTCAACTATTTACGCGAAATTAAATTTATGTACACTGCACATGACAACAGCTTCTATAATACTGGCGTGAGTGCCATTATGGTCGCCACAATAGCATCCAACAAATAATGATCCCTCATTAGACCTCAACTGAAGCTAAACAATAACAGAAACCTGTCAAATAGAATCACAAATAAATCTAGCTTCTTTTCTTTTATCTACTCATTGCCATTTTTTTAATCGAAAACTTAATTTCAAAGGATTTGTTTCCCTTTACTTTAAGCGGAATCTGGAATATCAGTGTCATGGCAGAAATATTAGGGCTGTATGTTAGTAATTAATTGTTAGAGAGGAAAAAGATGAGAAACACTGGGCTTGTCTTGGGAAAAGGATTGAGTCATTATAAATATAACAGCGGGAAACTGAGAAATTTGTACAAGACCTCACCAAGTGGATAGTCAGTAAACAAGTTAAGCAAATGAAGCAACCTTGAAGCTATTTCGAAAGACAAAGGGAAAGATGCAGTGTCCTCTGGCTTCTGTGGGGACCCCATGAAGCTTTTCTAGCCATGTGTGTGAGAGGGATTCTCACAAAAGAGATTTCACAGCTATAGTAGCTTTGAGAGGAACGCTGAAAAAAAGCTAAAAATCAATAACCCCCCCCTGCCATAAAGTGCTGAGTTCTTTGAACATTCAATATTAAATGAACAGAACAAGCATTTGTCTAGATTCGTATACTGATGGTATACTTGTTTAAGTAACAAGGCTTTTTAAAGCGGCCTACTTTAAAACTATTCTATATTAGTGTTCCTCTTTATAGTTTGTTTTAGCTATGCGCTGTATTCTGGTTTCAAAGTAGTTCATACACATTGACTGTTAAAAGCTATGATGATTGGTGATGGTGACAGCTATGGTGATGATTCTTTAAAAAGTGTAGATTTATCTTTTATATAGTAGATAATTCTCAACATTTTTCTAAAAAATGTAAGTACTAGTATTTTAACTGGACTGAATGCAGATACTTTATTTCTGTGTTCTGAATCTGTATGCCATCACAGCCAACTCTGTCTGTGTCTTACTTTCTGTTAACTCGTTAATCATCAGTAAATGTTCAAGAAAATTGTACAATTTTATTTTAAATAAAAATTAAATAATTTTTTAAAAAATTTTATCATTTTATAAACAGTTCTGTTTTGGGCAGGTGATGTGGGATGGAAAAGAGAGGCAGGATAAAGGGGAGGGAAGAAATAGACAGAAGAAGACAGAAGGAAAAAGTGCATATAAAGGGAGATAGTGTGGTAGATAGAGGAAAGGGGGAGAAATATATCGAAAAAAAGTGGATTGAGTAGAGATGAGAAAAAAAGAAGGAATGATATAGAGAATAATAAAAAGGGACAGAACAGCAGAGAGGTGAAGTGAAGGATAGAGATGGAGAAGGTAGAAGTGAAGGGGTGAGAGAGATACAGGGAATGTAGAGAGAGAGAGAGAGAGAGAGAGAGAGAGAGAAAGGGGACCTTCTCACATCACTCAGGAGCTTTTGCACAAAATCCATAATGAGCCAACTGACAGGAATTATTATGTGGAAGATCAGAGCGACGCACCAGGAAATCCGACCTGTACCCATTCAACAGGCCACAGATTCTCGCTAGAAAGGCCAGTATTGTGACCGGTGGCTCTTCTGAGGCGCGCCATTATCCCACCGAACCAGCTGACATCTCTCCAGCCCACATGTAGGCTTGGGTTAAACCCCATTGTGTCATCAAAAGCCTGTCAAACTCACAGGCCCAGGGCCTCTTCGACCTGTCTTAGACTTAAATACCCATTCATAACTACAGGCAGGGCCAAATTTCCTGCATTATTTATTCATGAAACAGCTAAAGGGGCATTCATGATGACTATAAACATCAACTTAAGGAATCATTTAAACACTAAAATAAATATATTACCACATAAAAACACATTTCCTCACTGAGTCCTTTTCTAAGAGATATCCGACTTAGGAAGCCTGCTTTATTTGCAGAACAGCTGAAAATAATTAATCATTATTTACACGATTAGTTATATATGTTTACACCAAAAATGCATTTGTTGTGTGTTTATTTATTAAATCTAACTAGAATGACATTATAGTAAAATACCTTCTACAAACAAAAATGCACTATGAGTTGGAAGTTTATATTTCTTTATGGAAATAATTGAAGTAAATGTAAGAGGCGCTGTGTATTGCCTCTTTTCAAGATCTTTTCACATACAAAGACATTTGTAGTCCTTGTAGTCCGTTTGGATCCCGTTTTTGTGTGAATGTGCATGTCGGGGTATGAGTGCATCCTTTGGCTGAGAGCACAGAGCCAGTCTGTTCGCAGAGTTTCAGAAAAGTGCAGTTTTGTGGAGAGGAGGATGAGTTGGCGCAGCTTTGGGAAGGCCTGGCCTTTATCAGTCAACAGGCCTGCCTGCTAATAGCCCTCAGATTGTCCACTGTCAGCTCTCAGCTCTAACTGCCGCTCATATTCCTCCGGGTGTGTGTTGTTTTGTCTGTTTTATCTGCAGGTCTGCGGGTTTTCAGCGGGATCTCAGCTCCAGCGTCAGCTTCCCCGTCAAACAGGAGGTATTCAGCCTGGGAGTGGGATCGGCTGAGTTTACGGGCGCGAGAGGCGGAGAGGCGGACGATTCACATGGAGCCAGAATAACTGCAGGTAACAGTAGTGACTGAATAATTCACTGAAGGTACTGAGTAATAAAGATTAATTAACAGAATATTAACTCGAGGGTTTAAGGAGTTAGCCCCTAAATCTAAATTACAGACACCCTTAGATTTATTATTGAGGTGTGCTGTGTAAACCTAGCTAGCTGTTTAAGGGGCTAAGGCTTACTGTTTGATAACTGATTATTAAGCGTATTCTACGAACTATTATGTAACAACATATCCATAGATAGATCATGATGCCAGGCACTTTGAGCCACCTGTTACCCTATTGAGTTGGTTTAGTGCATTTTTATTGTTTTTTAATAATCTGTGGATACCTTGCCACCCTTCAGGAGTTTCGACCACCCTTTCGTCATCCACGGCTTTAACGGCATATGTGTTTAATAATAATGAAGGTGGCTGTGGCTCCTCCCTGGCTGTCTCTCGCCACTCGGCGCGACTCTCTCTGAACTCTGGCGGCCTGAAGAGGCGCCGCCTGCCCATGGCCTCACACTCCGACAGCATCAACATTGCTACCATCGTCCGCACCTCTCAGATGTCCGTGTTAGCGTGTGTGAACGGCGCAAGCGGGCCAAATCCGTCCCCACCAGCGTCCGGCACCACCTTTCCACAGCCCCCCGCAGCAGGGTACCTGCAGGTATGAGCAAATTTAATACCACTTCCATCCATTTTAAACTCTACAAGTCTAAAGGGACTGGTATCATCTTCCTGAACTATACATATTTACAATATACATGTGAACGTGTAATTCTTCTTTTAGGTTCTTATATTTGGTAATAATAAAAATGATCTGATATGATGAATTATTTCCTAAAATTCTGGTCATCAAAATATTCTGCCATGCCATCCAAGGCACTCTAATATCATTTCTCAATTTAAAGTAAGCGTTATGGTAAATATCCGTGAAAAATTTTTTGGTGCTCTCAGATTTGTGATGTGACGGTAATCACAATGGAACTGAAAACTTGTTACAAAGAAAATGCACAAAACGCACCCATAGAATTTGAAATATGCTAACATTATTGAAAACAATTTATGTTCGTTTTGGTGAGTTTGTTTTCTGACTTTTGTTGTTCTTTTTTTTTTTAAACATGACACAAGACTTTTCATCAAATTAATAAAACATTTCTTGATATATTTATGAATACAAATGTGGCATGAATTTTAAGTTTAGGACCGTTAAAATCCCTTTTGACAGAATCACTCATCTTGATTCAATTAGTTACGTGTACAAGAAAAATTGCAACATGCTGTTATTATATCCAGCCATAATGGGAGGTGAAGCTTCATTTGCTGCCCTTATTATAGTTCACACAAAATTAATTGAATACTTTCCTTTACTTTTTTCGATGACCTGTGGATATCCTACCTTCAAGCCTGTCCCCGCCCCCAGCCCTTGTGACCCCTCAGCCTCCCCCTCCACCTGTTGCCTGCTGACTCTTTCCTCTTCTTCATCGTCCTCCTCCTCATCCTCTGTTTCTTCGTGTGAAGATCCTGGCTCCATGCAGCCTGGGGCAACTGAAGGCCTTGGTTTACTCATGCACGCTGTGGGTCAGCGGCCCTCCACTGTTTTGAAACAGGAGCCTATGGACGATTTCTCTCCCTCTGAGGAGGAGCTTTTTCAACATCATTTTCTTTCACCAAACCGCGGACAGCAGCAACACCAGCAGCAACACCATCAGCAACAGCGGCCCTCCATGCCCCCACCGTACCACCTACACCAGTATAACATGGGCTCTGGCACAGGTGCTCTGCTGCATCTACACAACCAGCAGCAGCCTCCATCAGGACCAAGAGCCTCAGGTCCAGTGGCCCTGCAAACTCTGGAGCAGGACGACTCCATGGTTTTTAGCGATAAACAGATGTGCCGCTGGATTGACTGCAGTGCTGTGTACGACCAGCAGGAAGAGCTGGTGAGGCACATCGAAAAGGTGCATATCGACCAGAGGAAAGGTGAGGACTTCACTTGCTTCTGGGCTGGATGCATCCGTCGTTACAAGCCATTCAACGCCCGCTACAAGCTGCTCATCCATATGAGAGTCCACTCTGGAGAGAAGCCCAACAAGTGTATGGTAAGTGACCCCAAAAGGTCTCACAGGCTAAACACACAATGGTAGAGGTCCAACAAAAAATGTTACAGGCCAGATCAACTGTGGTACGGGTCCAATCCACAGTGTTATTAGGCAAATCCACAGTGTTATTAGGCAAATCCACAGTGTTATTGGGCAAATTCACACTGTTACAGGCCAAATCAAGAGCGATCCACAACTAATTCAGGCATAACAGGTCATAGCATACTTTACACAGAAGTGTAAGAAGGAAGGACGCCAACTTTATAAAGAAATCACTAGAAGAATCTAAACAAACAATAAATAAATGAATAATAATTAAATGTTCTGTTTTTATAAACAGAAAAAGAATGTTGAAAATGTAGTTTTACGTAAAAAAACACAGATCTACAGTGCAATAAGGTGTTTGTAATTAATCAATATTGCTAAAGCTACAAGTCACAGTTGTGTGTCATTGTTATCCTGGAATAGACAATCTGTCACCAACCTGTAGTACTGAGAACCTAAAGGCTGGAATTCTCTGCAAATCGTATTTTGTAGGTCACTTAAATATTGTAGCTGCTTTCTTAACCTCTTTGTAAAGGTTATTAAAAGTCGGCAGGCAACTAAAGAAAACCTGACTGTTTTTAATCGCTTGGTTTCTCAAAGTGCCGTTCTGATGGACACTATTTTCCTTTCCTTTCCTTGCAACTGTATCACATGTCACCACACTTTTTGATTGCACCTGAAGTTCTGGCTCCAGCTTCCCCTGCTGAAGCGTCTGGCTGTATAATTCAACCTGTAGTGTGTAGTTATAGAAACATGGCTGTGGCGTAACTCAATTCATGCAGGTGAAACTCAGATTTCACAAGTCAACACGCTAATCAATGTCAAACTGCCTTTCCCCTGAGTTCCCAACCCATGAGGGAAAAAACCCTAAGACCACCACCGACCAGTCAGGCCAAATACACAATTAGTCCACAATTTGTGTAGGGTGAAACCATGTTTATTTTCATAAAGTCTCATTTTTGTTTTGAAGGAGGGAGTGATTGAGATCTCGAAAGGCAGACACATCTGTTTAACATAACCAAACAATGCATGCACTTGATCCTTTTAAATGGGAGTTTTAAATGTTTAGCTGTCCCACAAGTATTAAGGGAATTGGCTCAGTGTCCAAACCAAACACTTGGAAAAATGTAGTAGTCTGTTACACCATAGAGAGAACCTTAGTGCAGATGACCACTGAAATTCCCCTCTTGCTCAATTCGGAGAATTGTTTGATTTCTTGTCAGATGTATTCTGTTTCAAATAAGAGCTGCGGTCCAAAAACCCTTTTAATTCACCGATATTCTAACCGGCTGTTTTGAAGTAGGCCCCATATACCCTAAAAGTCCCAGGACACCTTTGCATATCCACGTAATCAGTTCCAGGCCTGTTCAGGATCTCTATAAGCTGATAAGTACTGCATGTATGTATGCTAATATTTATGTTCGCTAACATTAAGTAGTTCACTTTGGATTGATAATTAGATCTGCTGTTTTTCCTCTGGAGGATGATGTTTTTCCGTGAGCAGCTGGACAGGCACAGATGGAGTAACGTTGCCCAAATTCCCTTCTTCCTGCACCACTGTGCTCTTTTTAGTGAACTGTGTGAAGTCCTGGAACCTGTTTCCTGTGTTTAGCCTACATTCTAACTGTTGGTGTTGCGGTTTGGATATGTGCTCTGAACTGTCGAGTGTTTTTGCGATATCTTTGATCTCTTGCTATTTAGCTCAATGAATCATACATTTTATGTCATAAAATCACCAGTCAGATACAAAAATGAAAAATACAAAATTGGTTAATGGCCAGTCTTATGTTTTGAGCAGAAGTAGTGTTTATTATAACCCCAGTAAATTGATTTGGAAGTTGATTAAAGTGCATATTTAGTTTGCATGATGCTCGTCCAGTAGGAAAACCAGAATAGCTGCCGTTCCCTAGGTGACAGAGAATGTCAGTGCAGGACATTATTGGGACAAAAATGCATTCCCAACTACATAAAGAGGGATATTATAGAAGGGCTGCAGTACATATCCTTCTTATTACAAATATAAATGCACATTTGAGACATTACTCTACAGAAATGTGGGAAAAGAAGTGAAATGGTTAGATGACTGCAAGTGAATGCATGTGTTAAGAACTCGTGCTGTCCAACATTGCCTGTGTGTGTGTGTGTGTGTGTGTGTGTGTGTGTGTGTGTGTGTGTGTGTGTGTGTGTGTGTGTGGTGAGACAAGGCTCTGAAGTCCCTCAGCGAAGAATGACAAGACGGGACGGGAAACAAATGCTCTTTTTTCATGCTATGAGATGCTAACCAGGCGTTGGCCTGGGAACAAGCTGTATTGTGGCAAAAATGGCTGAAGGCTGTTGCAGAATAAAACACTGGGCTGTGCTTTAAGCCAGTCAAATGGTTGGGCAACAGAGTTTACAAACACACTCTCACACACACACTCACATACCCATGTGGTTATAATGAGCTGGAAATTAATTGTTGGCAGCAGCAGCAGGGCTACAGATATTTCTCAGGTTCAGGTTGTGGCACAGGTTTGCAGAGGCATGTGTGTGTGCGCGTATATATATACATCAATTTGTGTATGTACAGTATGTAGTAGTAATGTTCTTGTGTGTGTGTTTAATCCTTACTGATGAGGATTAAAGGAATAATTAAAAAACCTTTAAAATAAAGTGTAAAATAAAATGTAAATAAAGTAGTGAATGTCTTTATTACATTTATGGACATTTTGAATACAGTTATTCGTTTTGTTTTATGTTATATTTTATGTCAAAATGTACATTATGTTTTGAATTTCTAAACAGATTTAAAAAAAAATTGCCTTTTATTTTGGCTGATAGTTTGAGGATAATTGTTACTAAGAGAGATCAAATAGCAGAATAAATAGCATGATTTTTGGTGATGCTTTTGCAGTTGTGCTAACATGGTTAAGAAAAATTGAATAAAACACATTTGGGTGAATGAATTCAGATGTGATAGTTTTTAGAGTTTATGGTGCTGCATAAACTCAATCAATCTAAAAGTTCTACTTTGTGTGTGACTATTCCGTTTTTTGACTGCTCTTTTTTTTTTTTACTCTTTTGACTGTTCGTTCTTTTTTTTTTGTTTGTTTGTTTTTTTTGCTTTAGCAGATTTACATTTGCCGCTTTCCTCTCTGACTGTTGGACTGATGTTAAATTGTCAGCTATTTCTGAGTCTCCATTAACAGGAAACGCCAGGCCTAATATTGCTTTAAAAATATCAGCCACTGTAAGCACCTTCTACTAAGATGCACTTTGAAGGTATTGCTCTCAAAACCTCATTTATTTTCGGAATGCCTTTTACATTTTCATAGCTATGCTATATGACAAAACCCTTGCAATGAAACATTTCATTTGCCTGATTTGCTACAATGCAGCAAACTCATTTAAATACTTGTATAACTTCTATAAGGAACAAGAGAGAGCAGAGTCTGCTGTCAGTTGTGTACTGCTGTATTGTCGTCTTTTTGCATGAAAACAATCATTTGTTTCTCATGACACTTTGATATAAATCATCCAAACTGTTCAAAGGAACAAAAATGTTCCAGCATGTAGAAGGAGATCAGGTATAATTACTTAGAATTTTGGCACGCCCAACTTGTGTATGTGTACTAAGTGTATGTGAATGGGAGCATGTGTGTATGTGTGTAGACTGTGTTGTACGTTTATTCAGGGCTAAGTTCAATGCTCATTTCTCTACACTGGCTAAAAGTTGAAAACTGAAGCAGTGATGTCTTCATAGTGCTCGTGCAATAGACAAAGGTATTTCGGAATTCCAGTTATTTTGTGCAGAGGAAACAGATGAGACATTTTGATTTAGAAGCAAATGCTCCAGAAAAACCTGGCTAATCCCTTTATTATCTTTCCAACTGCAGATTCCAGGCAACATTCACAAGGCATATCCCTCTGCATCCAAACATAACAGTTTCTCTCTCTCTCTCTCTCTTTCTGCCTCTCTCTGTGTCCACCTCTTTCTCTCTCTCTCTCTCTCTGCCCCCTCTCTCGTTCACCCAGCTGTGCTGCATTTGTTATGTTTCATGTGGCGCTTGGCAAGAAAAAGTCATTATTCCTAACACAAGATACCCTCTGACTCTCTGATTTGTCACCGTCCATACCTGCCTGGAGATTTTTAATGCCATGCACATAAAAGTGTAAAAACACCGCTAAAAAGCACTCTGTTAAAAGTCTGAGAGTTTCTGGTTCGCCCTCGTCCAATTAATGATAGCTGCGGGCTGTTTCTGCGGTAGTCAGAGAGAACAGCTAAAAGGAAACAACATAATCTCAATGCAATATCCTGTTGTGTTTCATGCCTAATTCGAGTGTTGTTTTAGTTTATTACATTTTTTTCCTCCCTCCTGTCTGCATTAATATTAAAAATACATCCCGCTGTCCTGTCTCTCTCTCTTTCGCTTGCTGCTCTGTTATACGAGTGCTTTGCGTGTATTTGCTCATGGATTTGATGTCTCAGCTTGTCTGTGTGTGCAAACCTGAAATTAATGTAAATACTCATCAAAGCAGTAGTATCTTTAGATGTTCGGCTCGTTTTATTATTCATGTTTGATGAGCAGGCTCATGTCAACGGCTGGACATTAATGAATGTCCCTGTGTTGAATTTCCTCTGGAATTTATTGGCTTAATTTTATTACACAGATAACTTGGCGCTGGCTCTTGGGTGGACGTATCAGGGCTGATTCACTGGAGCAGGCTTTTACTGTCTGACGGTTCAAACAGAGTTCCCTCACCTTTACTAAGTTTTGCTCAGAAGTTGTAGTCAGCATTAACAAAGGCACTCTCTGTTACAATTCAAAATTTCCTCTTACTTGAAAGATAGTTTAAGACGTCCAGTGTTTGACATTTGATTCCTTAGTTTTACAGTGGAGCTATGAGGCTAATGTAGATAACAGATAGTGAAATCTTACCAATTACCAATTAGTGCTGAACAATTGTGTACTTCTACCTTTATCATAACTGACAGCAAATTAAGAGTCTTGAAATAGACTTGCATATATATTTTTGATACTGTATGACAAACTATTATCTAGAAAAATAGATGAAGGTTCATTGGAAGGCCAAAAAAGTTTACACCAGGTGATCTCATGCGTCTTCAGTGTTATATCTGGTTAAGGCCAAGACACAAAAGTGCAAAATACATCCATTTAAATCAGATATCTAAACACAGATATTTGCAGGGGCCATTGCCATTGCAGGGGGTGGTCTGAGATGCATTCAGTGGTACATGTGCAAAGCAGCATTAATGAAAGATGTTTTGTGAGATAATGATTTTCTAACTGCCACAGCCCAAAAACCATCTTTTTTTATATTTAGTCGGTACCACAACTGCATGCTGTGCAATGCTCAGGTTGCTTGTGCTGAATACACTCTTGAGTCTTGTAGCTACCAATGAAGCATAGTTACTGCTTTCTTTCATAGAATTCTAAGCCGCTACCAAAATCAAGAGAACAGTTACACAATAAGGAGTCGGTTCATTCTAGTAAAATATCCACTGTGTCCGGGTCTGTAATGTTAGAAAATCTCTCTCTCTCTCTCTCTCTCTCTCTCTCTCTCTCTCTCTCTCTCTCTCTCTCTCTCTCTCTCTCTCTC
>JBBJLR010000018.1:16549368-16560575 GCA_037577145.1 Brachypetersius gabonensis
AAAACACTCAGCATATGATTATTATATGATCATTATACCAACTATCATGCAATATAGAACTAGCTTTATCACAAAAAGTGTATGTGCAGGAAAAACTAAACACAGATTTGGAATCAGCATGAAAAACACTACAGAACACACAAACTTATCTCTGATGATTTTGACCTGTGTTTTTTTCAAAAAAGTCACTTTTCTTGCACTTACATCCACAAGCCACTTTGCAAGCTCCTACAGTTCTGTGCAAACATACGTAAAGTTCTTTGTCTGAACAGTAGTATTGTTTTGTCAAAAATATTACCATAAAAACTAATGCAAATAAACAATTTCACATTTAATTCAAATTTTCTGTTAGCTAAACCATTTCAATGGCCCTCCTTAAAGATTTCAATACCTGGTTCAGCAAGTGTTTCATTACATTAAAAGAACTAAACTTGCATTAAAACAACTAATCAACATATGAAAAACGTCTTATGTTTTATGTATTAATGTTTATTTCTTTTCTCATGTTTTACTGGCAAGTAAAGTTGACTAAGACTTTTGCACAGTATTGTAGGTCTACTATAGAGGTTTATGACTTCAGATTGTTGTAGTTATTCAGCACATCTCCACTTCATTCATCATTGGTTTCTGACCCTCATTTTCTGCACAGCAGGCACATTGACAAAGTGATATGGTAGCATGATTTGTGCTGTTATAAGGGTGTGAGGCACAACAGTGTTGCTGGAATTTAACCAGCAGTGTTGTTGCTTAAGTGTAGTCCATGAATCACAAATGATCTAGCCACGAGTGACTCTGTTGTATTAGAAACTGACCATTGATGAAGGGCTAGAGGGTGCTTTCTACAAACTACTCCAACAGAAGAGCTACAGTCTTCAACTGTCCCCCAACAAGGTTGAGTTACAAGGGAGGGGTTTCTAATAAAGTGGCCGGGCAGGGTGTAGCGCTTCCAGAGGTGGTGCCAGTACAATATTGTGAGTGTGTGTGTTTGGCATGCAGTAGCTTCGAAAAATTCTTGGTTCTTTGGTGGATAATGACAGGGAACACACACATGCACATTTTGATTACCAGTGGTTCAACGCCACAGCCAAGAAAAACTACACGTCTTCAGAAGCTCTCAACTCCAGTTTGACTTTTCTAATCCTACTAAAATTAGACTGTGTATTAAAGCTCATTATTTCCAAACAAACCAGACCTTGCTGCCCACTCTGTTCCTATTACAGCTGTGTCCTCTGTTCTATACTAATAAACCCATGCTGTGAATGGTTTATGGCCACTTATTTGTTCTCTTCACATGGTTAATACGCAAAACTGTCAGTGACATAGGTGAGTCAGTTTCATAGCGACTCCAAGAATGGGATTAGGTCATGCGTAATTTAACACATAGATGGAAAGGGGATATTAGCATTGGAGAAAAGCGCTTGGCAGTTGCAGTGAGCGAATCATGCTACGCAATTGAGTGCCAGTCTCGTACTCACATTTCCACCAAGTAAACAAGTGCCTGATGAGGAATTCTGAGTGAAATATTCCATAAATATAAAAATGTTTACTGTGGGATATCGTTGGAAAGTTTGACCTTGTTACTTGCTTCAGGTTCCCCTTATTCCAACAACGGAGGCATTTGAATGAGAGCAGAAACATATGAAGACATTCATAAAAGGTGTAAATATTGTGAAAATAGCCCGAGTGAGTTTCTCTTTTGTTCACTGTATTTGACTTCGATTTGCTCTCTGTCTGAACATCTGCACACAAAAGTAAAAATAAGGTTGAACATCTGGTCACCAAAGTGAGAAGAAAGAAATGACGTTCATAAGTTTTAATCAGATTTTAAGGTAAAGCACAAAAGTGACTTTTTTTGTGATACAAATGTTAGTCTGATAAACCTTTTAACCTAACAGTGCAGAATTTTTCTTAAAACTCTTTTCTTAAAAAAGTGAATGCGCTGTTCAATTATTTTTCTTTTTAACGTGATTACATGTAATGACTGGCAGAGAGAGGACTCAAGTGTACATTTTTAGTTTAATAGAAAAGTCAGTGTGGAAATACAAATTAAAAGAATCATTATGAACATGCAGACTGTGATAAATAGAGTCATCCAAAGTTATAATCCAGAGTACATTCCAAGCTTGGTGTAAACAGAAGCATGATGTCAAGACAGAGAGCAGAATCCAAGTACAACAACAAAACAAGTTAAAAAAACAGTAACATGAGTGTCAAAGGCCGGGGGAGAGGCATAGGTCAAAATAACAGAACAATTCAGTAATAACAGCTTCAAAACAACAAGAAAATTGTTTTCTTGGTGCACAATGAGTGGCAGTGCTGTAGGATGGTAGAATCAAAATAGTCCTTAAATAGTCCTAAAACTGGAAAGCCTGTGACTAATCTGGATGACGCTAACTACCCATACACCATATGTACCTTTCTAAATGCCAGTCTTACATGTAATCTGAACTGTTAAGACATCACACATTAAAAGACGTGGCACAAGCTGACAAGTATTTCAGACTTTTCAGCACTTCATTCAGTCTCAATTTGAATTAATAATGGCATTTTTGTGCTGAGACCTATTTCACCTTTGCTGTTTTTAACTTAAAATGGGTTACTTTGTCCAGGTTACTTTGTTCTATATACATAAATGAGCCTATTTGTTAGGTTATATGTAAACCCATTGTCCAAGTTTTTAGTTTTCAAACACTGTCCACTTATATATAGTCCACTATATTAGACATGTTTAACCTGTTGGTTCCCCTCGCAGATAAAAAACTATTTCTGACAACTGATAAATGATGATGCTGCATCAATTTCTGTCCACAGGACACAATTAGCTGGATATTTTTGGTCGATGTACTATTGAGCTGTGACAGTCTTTGCAACACACACACACACACACACATACACACATACAAGCAACATTCTGTGACAAATGATGAGGGAAAAGATGGACTACAGTCTATCATTTTAAACCACAGAGTGCACCTACGTGGCAAATAAAGTTGATAAAATGGACCATGTGTTTAGTTAAAAACACCTTAATGAAGTGATTTATCAATGTATATGTTATTTTATGTTTTAAATTCTGTTGTATTTTGACTTAAATCCTGAAGACTAGCTAAGAGCAGGGTGGTGGACTTTTTAAAATTCTATACCTATAAATATACTTTTAAATAAATAACTATTTGGGAATCTTAGGTCCCCACTGCCATAGCCAAGTAAGCCAAGTTCTGCAGTGTTTGTTTTAAACCAGGAGTGTTTCTACAAGCTGGCCTGGGAAGTCTGTTTAATAGTGTGTTGCTCTTTCGTCCAGCTGACGAGGTTTTGGCTTTGTTTTCCTGAATCAGACCAAGGCTGGGTGGCATTTAGACTGGCAGGCCGTTCATGTATTATGATTATTTGTTGTTAGAATGGAGGTATTAAATAGGAATGGTGTGAAGGTGTCTGTGTGGCTGTATATCCACTTGTAGCTTTTTCTCTCTCCTTCTTTCTCTGTCTCACTTCTTGATGCTCCTTCTCTCTCTTTTTCCACCCTCACTTGCTACTATATTACTTTAAAAATGAAGAAATCCTTCATTTCTTTATTGTTGATGATAATCAGTGCCCAAAATATATATCTAATATCTAAATATTTTCTACTGTTTTACTTCTATTCCTTTTTTCATTATAACTTATTAATCCTACTTATGTCCATGTTAAATGTTGGAACTTGTGGTTCAAGAAAATGAGAAGCGTTTTCCCTCTCCACTCTTGCCTTCTTAACGTACTGAATATTGCTTGAAACCAAAATTGCTTGCATGAAAAAATCCCACTTTTTTTCGTTGGACTTGATTTTCTTGGCAGGTCCAAGACTGTGCACACCCTGTTTGTAAAATCGTTTAGTTTATGATGTGTGCACTTTGAGCACCATGCAGCTTTTTGCAGCAGCACATTCACTGCTAATGGGCCCGACTAATAAGACCTGATTACTGAGCAATATAAAGAAATGTGTGCATCACAGTGTGGGATGACTTTGGTGAAAAATCAAGATTTTATAGCTTTTCCTCTCACTCCAAGGTGACACAGATTTAGCTTCTTTAGTTGGAGATTTGGGGATAGAGGCTAATGTAGCTAACCAGCAAATAAAGTCTCTCACTTCCACAATGTGGAAACCGCATGCCTAAATGTGTTTTTTTTACACTGTATGGCATACAATTATCTAAGTCATAGCTGTAAGTTGAAGGATTCTGCTGTATTTAACTAGTATATTTTTATGTAGCATACTTTTATACATTATGAAACAGTTTCTCATAAAGTCGTTTAAGAGACCTGAAATTCTATTGTAAATCGATCGGTAGGCCAGTTTGACTGATTGACTACACTTGAGGTAAAGGGGACTGTAAATTAGATTTTGTGCAAAACTTCTGCTTTGGGCAGAGTGTGAACGGTATGTGTTTGCTAAGGGGAACGTTAGCAGGTGTTAGTGGACAACGGGAGGACAGATAGACTACAGTGTGGCTTTAACAGATCCACCCAGCTCTCACTGCATTTCCTCACACCGCTCAGATCATGTTCAGCATTTTCTTTGCGCTTTCTCTTTTCCTCCACAGCTCATGTTGCCTGAGCTGGGTAGATAATTCATGCCATGGCTGAAGCCCTGTTGTAATGCAGTCTAATTAGCCATTAGAAATACTTAGACCGGTCGGAGTGACAGGCTGCTTAGGGCAGCGATAGATTCTCCCTGCCGTCCATCAACAGGATCCGACTTCAGCAGCAAAGCCACTGAAACCGGATCCTCCATCCATCCAACATCTAGCATGATAAGGAAAGCAGCAATCAAATCAAGTCCAAACAGAGTTAATAAAGTTATAGCCCTCAACACCAAAATACAGTGCCTGTCAAAGGTGTGCAGACATGCATCATTTAAAAAACGTTCAAAAATAAGTGTGTTTTAAACTTTTAAACCAAAGGAACATCTGCCAAAAGTCTACTTTTGGAATAATGCCAAAGAGAATAATGCCAGAGGCCATGCATTTTTTCTCCTTGTTATGATGTCATTCAGCACTCAAAACTTCCAGGCATCTAAAGCACTTTTGGGCCGAGTGTTTCAGTATGTGCTTTTAACAGTAGTTTGGAACGGCAGGCTAAATGTTCCTATGTGAGCTGCTTTATGCTAATAAAACCTTTGTGGCTATTCTTTTTTATTAAATTCAAATGTAACAGTTAAAATTAAACATCACTCTGAAAATGTTAGAGAAAGACTTGAGGTCCTTGAACCTCTGTATTTATGAGTTCAAGTGGCTGATGTATGGTTTGATGGCTACGTTCTGTATCTGTATAATGTATCACTTTTCTATTCATGCTGGTTAGAGGGTGTAGCTTTGCAAAGCATTTAATTTATGAATTATGAAGAATTATGGACTACTCAGATGCAGCACCAAGACACTCCTTCAATCAAAGGACTAAAGTTTTGATTGATTGATTAAAAAAATAGACAAATGTATGTATATATTCTCGCAGGGGATATGTTCCAAGAGCACCCGCGGATAGTGAAAAAATGCAATGTCGTGTTTTGGTTAAAAAAAAAAAAAAGCCTAAAAATGCCTATTTTTATAGTGTAAACCTTAATTATGCGGCCAAAAATTCTCCCAGAACACTTTAAAATTATTTCAAACTCATTTTAATGCATTACCCTTAAAGAAAATGTAAAGGTAATATTTGCAACTCGGAAAGTGACTGAACAAAAGTATTGGGACACCGTGGTGAGGTGAACAATTGAACTGATCTACTCAGGCTAAAAATACAAATTATGGCTCGTTGGAAAGGTGTCCTGGAGATCAGTTGAACTGTGGAGTTTGAAGTGTCTGAGTGCTTGCACCGCGGAGAAATCGCGCTTTAAAAAAAGTGCTTCCAAGTTGGCTACAGTCTGCCCTGAGACCCCTTGAGTGAAAACATCCAGAAAAAAATATATTTATTGCCACAAAAAAGCAAAAAATGACATCTTAAAATGTTTATTCCCTAAAGTACAAAGTAAATACATAAAATCTATGCCTTCTTGCTCTTCAGAATATGGGAAACATTCTGTCGACATTTAACAAGGAGCTTTTTCCCAGTTCAGTTATTGCTGTGCTCAAGTATGCGTTCAGTAGTCTAATGCTCACCACACTACTTCACTTAAACAAAGCTCCTGTTTCATTTAATCCGATCATTTTTATGTCTCCTCGTCATTTTTCATCGCAACAGTACATATGCTTACTTTACAGATCCCTGAGGAAACATCTGAGTGCAGAACAGACAGTGCACCATGTTACCTATAGAGCACTTAAACTCTGTCTCACTTACTTGCCCTTTCTTTACTCCTCTCTGCCACACTGCGTTTATCCTCAGCACCAATCCGTTTTCTTTTGTAGTGGTGCTACCAGTCAGATTGTCATCAGCTGCTGGGTCAAAAGGAAGTCGTGTCTAGTGTTTTAGTGGGCACAAGTGTCTCTCTTGGCTGGAATCAATTTAACCATGAGCTTTGGGTTAAGTACAGCCATAAAGCTCCACACGCTTCCTGCATGTTTCCCATTCAAACTACTCATGTGGAGCACAAGCACTAAAACACACATTTCCACGTCAGAGCCCATCATACAGGCACTTTCAGTTCAATTTCCTTTCAAATGACCACTTTCAGGAGGATGCACTTGGCCCATAGTGATTATGCGAGACGCACAATTTAGTCATCATAGGTTGCTTCCTGTTGCGGTCGCATCCATATAGGCCCGAGCGAGCTCACATGAGAACAATATGGGGTGCTCAGAGCAGAGTTGTTAGTCATTTACATGACTACTTCCTACACCAGTTTATCGGCAGAGCATTCGGCGCCCATCTGGACAACATTCGTCGCCTGAAGATTTGTGTACACATCACATTGTGTATAAATCAACTGTTTGGAAATTTCAGGGAGGAAAAAAAGAGATGAGGAAATAAAAACATGAAGAAATCCATAAGAAGAAACAATGTATGAATTCATCTCGGTCCAGCTCCCAAAAAAAAAAAAAAAGTGGAAAAAATACTCTCTCTGATCTCTGATCTTCAATTCAAATTAGGCCCACTATTTGCAGCAGATGAAGCTGGCTGCTAAAATGGGTGGCGTTTTTTTGGATGTGGAACCGATATGTGTAAACTATGTAATGTGAATGTTTTAGCCGAGGCTGGCTTTAATTTGCTGCCCTGACGAAGTGCATGAGAAACCTGTCTCCTTTTAGCTGTCTCGTTGAATCATATGGATATAATTTCATCCATTTGCGTTTCTCCGCTCTTTTGCTGCGGGGCATTTGGAAACGGACAGATTAAAGTCACATGTTTGCTCCAGCTTGCAGTCTATGAGGAGCTCCGCAGTGGATGGATATGTCGTGGTTTCCTCTTTCTGCAGGTCGCCTTTGGCCTTTCCAGCAGGAAGCCTAACCCCACCTCTCCTTCACTAGCAGGAACCAGAATCAATTTTATAACCGTTTATACAACACTCTGATCACAGAGACGTGTTACAACCTAGAGGAAAAGCCGTAGTCTGTGTTTGAGAGTGTTGAACCAATTTAGACGTCAAAAGCCATTACTGAACACTCGTCAAACTCACGAGGAACAAGCCCATGGCTCTCGTTAAAAAACTGCACGCCTGTCGTCTTTTACTCAACTAATTATGAGTAATAATGTACTTAATGCTTGTTACCACCTTGAAGTTTTAATGGCAGAGTGAACATAAACCTAGGTCACTTTCTCAGCCAAATTAGAGTGGTGGGAACTTTCAGAAGGACCTAAGGCTTAAACCATTATTGCTTATATGATTCTTGATACTCACATTTGTTAATTGACAAAGTATATTGCATTGCAAAAATAATAGCAGCAGCTGTAATGAAGCCTGCGTTTTATCTGTAAATGTAATCACTTTATAGAAATGTCATGTATGTCATGCAGTGTGAGAAACCCCAAAGGCAAGCAGGCCAATTATGACATTTTACTGATCATTTATTGCCATACAAATAATTCAGATCGACAGTTTAATTGTCTTTTCTTTAAAATATGCAACTGCAAACAAAAAGTGGCCATGCGTCCTAGCAGTCTATGCTTAAAGCTGATTTATACTTCTGCAAAAGTGAACATAAAGTTTTTTGCCATTGGGGATGGGAGTGGACCAATAATCAACCCAAATTACAAAGGAGCAGTTTTACCTTTATTATATCCCAGTTTGGCCTTTAGTAGGATCCCAATTAAAGACAAATCCAGCTTTAATTTTAATACAGATTTATTCATTACCCATTGTTTTTGTTCTAAAGGTGTGATTATGCTATAAATCCTATAATAATAAATACATTATTTTCTCAACTAATACATTTTCTGCTTTATTTCACATTTGAATTTAAGCCAACCCCATGAACACACAGCTAAGTTGAATTATGTTTGATGCTAAATCGCTTAATATGTGGTTGTATATTGCTTAATACCATCTCATTTAGTTCCTATCAGGTTAGCATGTAATTATAGCGACAAGAAAGCCGATTTTAGGTTACGTAAATGCTTTTCACAGTTTGAGGTGAGTGTGTGATGATTTGAGCATGATTGGTTTAAGCTTCCATTACTTCTTAGCTAAAATAACCTTGTATCTCCAGTGTGAAACCAAAATTCAAGCACCTAACATGCCTTCATTTACTACATTTGGGATAAAGGGCAAACTGTGTGAATTCTATTTTTTGTTAAACTATTACTTAGAAACTAAATGTTACTAAGCTCTGAATTACTATAAGAAAATTAAGGTGAAGACTTCAGGACAGTTTTGTGAAGTTCTTCTGTAGCCAGTGAAGATTTTTCACATCCATGTTCTCGTACTTTTGTCCCACACTTTGTGTCCCTCCATCAGAGCTCTGTCCTAAAAGATTTTTTATCCTCTGCACAGCATCCTATAAAAGGAAGTCTGTTTGATGTGCTTCACTCATGGTGCATGATGTTTGTAAAGTGAAAGGTTTTTCCAACCGTCCATCCACACTGTGGCCTTTTAGTCCTCCCGAAGACCATCAGGGCATCTCTGAGCCAGTCAGGTCTCATTTCCGACATGGACGTGCGGGTCAGAGCTGCTGCCGCCGCTAATCAGACCCATGCACCCGGACACACACCTCAGACCCAACTGTCTTTCTGAATGTTTGCCGAAGACGATGAGGTCCGGCTTTAAAGTGATCCGGAGCCGAGCCTCCTCCGATCTGTGGCTTGCCTGAGTTCTGGAGAGGAAAGCAAAACATATCCGGAGCTATTAGGATCATTAGTGAACTAAACTGTTTTCAAAAATAACATCGGCGGGTATGAAGCACTGTCTGAGTGTTTAGTTCGTCTAAGTATATGTGTGTGTGTGTGTGTGTGTGTGTGTGTGTGTGTGTGTGTGTGTGTGTGTGTTTCCAAATGAAACTATATAAAATCTATATATAAAATATAAAACTTTGGAACTTTAGCAGTTGTCCCTTTTTTATGGATATTTCCTTGATACAACCTTATGCTTTATATAATAAAAACATTTTAACTTTAATGTTCCTTGCAGTGTGTACAGTTCCCTAGTTAATCTTTTTATCTTTTTTCTCTGCTTTCTCTTCAGTGTATTCTTGTCCAATTCCACCTGCTAGCTGGGACTCACCCAATCACACTGTACTAGCAACTAGCTATCAAGGGTAACACATTCTGATGCAACGTCACCAGTACAATACACTAGTGACAGGAGAACACTAACGGCCAATTCTGTTATTCCAGATACCTGTTGAGTGAGGCCAACTGTGTAGCTTAAATCTTCTCATAGTTTTGAATTCTTTACATGTGATCAACAATTTTGTTTGTATGTAATTCTAATTTGTTTTGTTTTTTTTTTTACCCCACCACCACCCCCCCTCTTCGGAGGACAACTTTATTTTTTATTACAAATTTTGGAGCAATACTGAATAAAGTAGCAAACAATATGCTGGACAGAACAATCCGCCCCAACTTAACACCAACACATATAGGGGGGGGGGGGGGGGGGGGGGGGCATATAGCATGTACTACTTAAGAAGACAGATCAAAAACAAAAAAGGGATGTGTATGTATGTGTGTGTGTGTGTGTTTGTGTGTTAAGTGTATCATTATGCAATAATAATAATAATAATAATAATAATGATGATGATGATGATGATAAGAGTAAAAGTATATATTGACATGCAATGGTGTTTTGAGAAGATAATGCAATTGGAGTAATCAGCTCAAGATATATTGTAAAAAGGGTGACCGGGTATTTTCAGATGATGCATCATTTTTATTTACAGAGTGAGCAGTGAGTTTTTTTAAATTTGAATGTTCTGTTAGTAGGTTAAGCCAGTGGGCAAAATGTGCTAATGTGTGTACTATGTACTGATTTGTTGAATATTAAGAATGTATCTCCTTACCAAGATTAATCAGGAATAAGGATTCCATCTTCCAGTAATAAGAGTTCTATTAGCTGCTATTTGTTAGTTTAACTAAAATCTAAAAGAATAATGCTGTTTATTTCGCTTTGAAGCATAGTGTTTGTGTGTAAGAAGAATATTGACTCTTTTATTTAAAGGTACATTCTGCACTAAAGTAGCTTAGCACTGTATCCCTCAGCCTAACAGGTTTCAGGATTCATTCATTACTTGTTTATGTTATGTTTTGGTTTATCAATGTCATCTCACTACCGTACCCAACTTGCATTGCACAAATACTTCATACAACCTTTGGAAATCAATGTGGGGTCATCCAATCTTTTGGTATACTCAACCAAGTTTGATGCAGGAAGAGAGCGAGTTGGAGAGAGGGAGAAGTGGAAAGAGAGAAAGTGTGTACCCAAGGGAAATTCTTCTCTGACGCATAGATTGAAGTTTGGCTGAGTGTTGTGTTTGTAAGGTATCCCAGAATGCAGCGGTGCATGCACAGATTGAGCAGGGGGCAGTGAGTGGTAGGGCTGAAGGTGGCTCCTCTCTCAGCGGACTCGTAAATTCAATTAAGCCTGAAATTTCTATTACGTTAAAGAAAGCAATAAAAGAGTGATTATTTCCCCCTATGCATAAATAGACACATGCCTTGGCAAATCTATACACTCAGTGTTTGTTTTGAAAACTCAGATTTGCGGGTCGTGTTTTAGCGGTCAGCGTGTGGTGTGTGCGTGTGTGTGTGTGTGTGTGTGTGTGTGTGTGTGTGTGTGTGTGTGTGTGTGTGTGTGTGTGTGTGTG
>JBBJLR010000018.1:16564728-16578377 GCA_037577145.1 Brachypetersius gabonensis
GAGTGTTTGGAGTCAGGTTTAGTGTTAGACTGAGTGTTTGGACTCAAGGTTAGTGTTAGACTGAGTGTTTGGAGTCAGGTTTAGTGTTAGACTGAGTGTTTGGAGTCAGGTTTAGTGTTAGACTGAGTGTTTGGACTCAAGGTTAGTGTTAGACTGAGTGTTTGGAGTCATGTTTAGTGTTAGACTGAGTGTTTGGAGTCAGGTTAGTGTTAGACTGAGTGTTTTGACTCAAGGTTAGTGTTAGACTGAGTGTTTGGACTCGAGGTTAGTGTTAGACTGAGTGTTGGGGGTCAGGTTTAGTGTTAGACTGAGTGTTTGGACTCGAGGTTAGTGTTAGACTGAGTGTTTGGAGTCAGGTTTAGTGTTAGACTGAGTGTTTGGACTCGAGGTTAGTGTTAGACTGAGTGTTTGGAGTCAGGTTTAGTGTTAGACTGAGTGTTTGGAGTCAGGTTTAGTGTTAGACTGAGTGTTTGGACTCAAGGTTAGTGTTAGACTGAGTGTTTGGAGTCATGTTTAGTGTTAGACTGAGTGTTTGGAGTCAGGTTAGTGTTAGACTGAGTGTTTTGACTCAAGGTTAGTGTTAGACTGAGTGTTTGGACTCGAGGTTAGTGTTAGACTGAGTGTTGGGGGTCAGGTTTAGTGTTAGACTGAGTGTTTGGACTCGAGGTTAGTGTTAGACTGAGTGTTTTGACTCAAGGTTAGTGTTAGACTGAGTATTTGGACTCGAGGTTAGTGTTAGACTGAATGTTGGGGGTCAGGTTTAGTGTTAGACTGAGTGTTTGGACTCGAGGTTAGTGTTAGACTGAGTGTTTGGACTCGAGGTTAGTGTTAGACTGAGTGTTTGGACTCGAGGTTAGTGTTAGACCGAGGGTTTGGTTTGGAGATTATAGTTCATGTTATAGTTAGATTAAGCTCTACAGCCATAAAATATTATTTATGGCTTACAGACTTATTTCAGACTGGCTTATGGTTCCAATCGAATAAACAATAAAGTTTTAAGGTTTGAGGAGGGATTGAGTTTAATTTAGACTGTTTGGGTTTATGGTTCATGACACAGAGTTGCAATGTCTAACGAAAGATTAACTTATTGATTTTTTGCAAAGCTGAGACCTACTGCTTACACAGTCAGTTACTGTGATGGCGCCCTCTGTGCTGATGAGGGGGAACCACATACATGGGCCATTTAACCCTGCGGTCCATTTGATAGAGTAACGGCACATAGAAAACAGAGAGGGACAGAAGAGGAAGGGAGTGGACAGGGCTATATAATGTGTTTAGTAAAATATAAAATATATATCAGCATCAGTGAGCCAAGCAGTATGCTGGTTCCATGATGTAGTTTACTGATTGGCTGTCTATGTTGCATTTCCTAATGCAAGTTAACAATGTCAGCTCTTCTTAATCAGCCTGCATTCTGTATCAGTTAGTAGACTCAATTCCAGCACCATTCAGAAGTATCATTCAGAAATCAGTACTGAAATCAGAGTGTAGATACTTTAATTGATATTAAAAAGATGCCCAGACGTAGTACAAGCGAGATAGAAAGAAAGAAAAAGGTGTAAGAGATAGAAAAAGAGGTAGAGAGACAAAGCCCTGCTTGTATCTTGTCACTGAAGGTTAGAGAAGGAGAAAGGAAAGCCTGTATAGAGCTGATATTCCTTCTCTGTGTCAGCGACTGGCAGAAAGCTGCACTGTTTTGCTACTGAGCTATGCTACGGCTAATTAGGCCATAGACTCCACACACCCAACACAACATACGCCTCATATACAGTGAAAAAATCACTCTGACAGTAATGAAATTTATCCTCCACACAGCTTTTTTTTCCTTCTCTGTACTTTCCACCCATTCCTTTCACGCTCTCTGTTGGGCCTGCACGGTGAACGGTGACCGTATGGTGTTGCTGTGGACAAAACAAACAGAGCCGCTAGTAAAAATATAAAAAATATAGTAAAAATACTTTCTAAAAGAGCAGTAGAAGGTAGGAAAGGAGAGATCGTAAAGGAAAGCTATCCACTTTCACTTTAATGACTGTTTTTTTCCTGAGGGATAAAATGGCTGGTATTCAGGCCTGAGCTACCATTGCAAAACTGTTAAGACTTTGTGGTTTGTGTCAATTTAGAGTGATCTCAGAGATTCAGGTCAGTTGTGCCCATTTCAGAGTGAGATGGCAGCCCGCATTCTTTCTTGTCTTTTTTATTTTTGTAGGGCCCATTTACATAAAACAATACATTTTTCTCGGGACTCGCGGATCCAGTCACAAGCGGGTTTTTTCGAGAACGAAACTGATCGTTTTACGCTGAAATCTTCAAAACAACGCGGAACCTGCAAACATTCTTCGCCTTTTTTTTGCTTTTTCCGTGGCAACATATATATATATATTTTTTTTTAAACTCATTTTAGTTCTTCTGGCTCCTCGTGCTCTCTCTCGCTCTCTCTCGCTTTCTCTCTCTCTTACTCTCTCTCTCTCTCTCTTACTCTCTCTCTCTCTCTCTCTGTGTCTCTCTCATTCATGACTTTTCCGGAGCGCGCCCATTTTAAATCTCTCTCGCTCTCTCTCTCTCTCTAGCGCGCTCTCTCTCTCTCTCTCTCTCTCTCTCTCTGTGTGTCTCCCCCCCATCTCTCCCTCTCTCTCTCTTTCTCTCGTTCTCGCTCTCTCTATACTCTCTCTCTCTTGCTCTCCCTTACTCTCTCGTTCTCTCTCTGTTTATCTCTCTCTCTCTCGCTCTCTCTGTCTTAATGACTATCTCTCGTTCGTGACTTTTCCGTATTTAAACCTCGGGTTTATCTTTTAGGGTAATTTTCTTTAAGGGTAATGTATTAAACTGAGTTTAAAATGAAATTAAAGTGATCTGTGTGCACATTTGGGGGGTTTACATTATAAAAATAGGCATTTTAAGGCTTTTTTTTTTGACCGAAACACAACAACACGGTTTTACACTATACGCGGGTGCTCTTGTAATGTAACCCCCACGTTTACTGTATGTATATATCACTGACTCTCACTCTTTTGAATGTACATGCAGACCTATTTCTGGGGCTGGAGAGTAAAGAATAAGAATGTAGGGCCTTCAGTGAAGTGATGACATCAGGAAAGATGAATGTTTTCTTCATGCATGTGTTTCTGAATTCACTGATATGTCTGTCCTTTTCTTCTCTTGCTTTTCCACTGTAAATTCCCAGCTGAAAGGTATGTTACTTTCTTTTTTTCCTCCCAAACTTTTTTTCCAAGATTCTTTTAACTCTCAAAATACACAGAATAGACATGCATTTTTAAAGAAATGCACTTAACCCCTTGAACCCTAAGTGTATTAGTCAGTTATATAGCTCAATACATATTGTATCTTCCGTAAATTGTTGAAGCACTAAGTTATATTTTTATGAGGGTGATTTTAAGTGTGGATGCGCGGACAGACATGTTGAAGAGGTTCATTCTGGGTTTCTTATTTTACATTTTGTGTTTGTTATAGAAACCGTACGCATGTCAGATCCCAGGCTGCACCAAACGCTACACAGACCCCAGCTCTCTTCGCAAACATGTCAAGATCCACTCTGCAAAAGAGCAACAGGTGCGTAGAAAGGTAAGTTCTCCAGTGGCAATGCGATACAGAGGGACACAGCACACTGAAGTGACAGTTTGGTAAAAACATTTATTATCTACTTGATATCTACATCAGCCTCCAGTGCCAAACTAACAAATGAAACAACAGGCCCTAATCATGTTGTGGCTGTTCGACTGCATTTGGTGTGAGAAGGAAATGACTTACATTTGATCCTGTTTTAACTATGCAGTGCTGCAGTGTAACCAAAAGCAGGTAGATACACTGGTTTCTGCTGCTGTATTTTAAGAAATACTTGTTTCCAGTAGGTATCCTTCATGGTCAATTGCATCCTTTTCACGGCTTAGCACAGTTGGTTTTTATTTAGGTTTGTCTTTGAAAATCATTTCCCCCCAACAATACATCAGTCCTGACCACATTTCGGCGTTATGCACAGAAGAGAGTGCATTCCTCATTAAAGCACGTAAATATGAACAGAATGGCTTCATTGTTGCACACAGCTAAGTGGAGGCTGGATGACGATGCGTTCCTTTCGCTAAGCAGTACAAAACGGAAACACATGCGAGCACAAGCCGATGTTAATAAGCTGCTGAACACAAAACCCCGCCAGCCAGATGTGGTGGACAAATGTCAAACAAAGCTTCTTTCCCCGTCTATTGCATGGTGTCGTGCTGAGGAAAGATGAAACACACTAATCTGCCTGATAAATGGCTGGAAAGTATATAACTGCAGGCGTGCAGAAGGTGTGTCTCTCTCTGATGTCCCTGGTCCCAGCGTTAGTTTGTGTTATGGCACAGCCAACAAACAAACGTGTTCCATTGTTCACTTTCATTCTCTTAATTCCTGATATTCAAACGGTAATCAGTATTTTTATTTTGAAATCACGACATCTGCTCAAATTTATTTCAAAATTGCATAAATGAAAATAACTTGTTCAAGTTCGTGTCATGCCTCGTTTAAAAAATCTTCTGTTCAGCTGAATCATGCCCAGATGTACAGTCAGCATGAATTAATTTTATAGAAGGATCCTTTTTGTTAAAGGTCTCATACTTAACTCTAAAGTGTGAGCTTTCAAACGCAATCAGCACCGAGGAAAAAAATCACATGGCACTCTAGACTCTAAACAAATGTCATCTGTCACTCAAAGCTCTGTTCTGGGCCTCTGTCAGTTGGCATTATTGAGGTAAACACTAAAGAACGCTGCCAAACAAATTGGCCTGACCACTGATGATGAAGGTTTCCCAACTTGTAAGCAATGTATCACGATTACATGGGATTTTTAGAAGTACGCTATCCATCATAAGTTCAAGGACCATTGATTTTTACTGTCACTTTTTCTCTGCGGTGGTTTTGTTGCTATAGGCAGCTCTGTTCTTATAATGTAAATATCTTTAGCTTCAACACTCACTGTAGTCATGTTCATCTAAGTGTCTTCCTTTATATGAAGAATATAAAAGTAGTAAATACTATTTACTGATTTTTAAGAGGCTAAACTTTTCCTCACTCAGGCACCGTGTTACTATTACCCCTTTTCCACTGCACTGTTTCCCGTGCCGGTTCCCAGTTTTGAAACCAGTGAACCAGAACCAGAAAAAAATGGTGCCGGTGCCCTAAAACAAGCACAGAACCGCCCCAGAACCGTGACGAGCGGTGGGCGGAGTCTTGCACATAATCGTTGTCTATGTCAATCTCTTTCCACGGTAAAAACACGCTAAATAAGCCGTATTTTGACACTGAAATAAATTCTCAAAGTATGGACAATAACCAGCAAGCAGGAACTGAGTTCGGCCATATTTGTTTCTGTTTAGTGGGCGTGGCCTGTCACGTATTATCATGCGGCTCCTGCTGAGCTCCTGTCTGGTGTAAATACGGGCCGGTTCTTGGCTGGTTCCCAGTTCAGCACCAAACGAGCACCAGAACCGACTCCTGGCATCAGCACCAGTGTAGTGGAAAAGGGGTACTTGTATTCTGCGTATTCTTCTGCTGCATGCAACCAAACTAGTTATGGGAGTTAGCGTTGTAAACTCGAAACGTTGTATGTTAAGACTGTCGTAACCCGAGGATCCCCTGTAAGTTTATATTTTGTATTCATAGTGTCTCATAGTGTAATATATTTTGTCAAAAGGTTCTGACTGTCAGATCTCAATTGTCGCCCTTCTTTAATAATGTGATATTTGTATTAAATGTTTGATGGACCGAGTACCATCCACTATCCACTAACCTGTAAAAATCCAGCTGCAAAACCTAAGCCGAATCTTTCTTAAACCATTATTGTTACATGAAATGCATTAGAGGATACTTGTGTAGTATTAACCGTTTGGGGGGCTGCTGTTTGTGGGGTTTTTTTCCATTCCCTTCTCTCTGCATGTTTTCAATCCAAGGTTCCTGACTATGGTGGAGAATCATTCCTATCCAAAGCCGTCATTTCCTACACCGAGCTGTGGGGAAGTGTTGCCTTAGAAGTTGACATGTTTCTTTATTGAAGACGTTTGTTTGGTCACAATCCAGTTTTCGTTTTCATGAACGCATCTCCATTAGTCCTGTACTTTCTCATTTCTCTACCGCTGTGTCATCCCTGGCCTAAAATGAAGGCCTTGTTATGATCATATAATTTCATATTATTAGTACCATATCAGTGTCATTTATGTGCTAAGAATGGTCCACAAAATACACTATATGGACAAAAGTATTGGGACATGCAGTTTTTCAGGGTTTGGACTAGGCTCCTTACTTCCAGTGAAGGATGGACAACGCCATGCTTCCAACTTTATGGACACAGTTTGGGGAAGAACCTTTTCTATTCCAGCATGACTGTTCCCCAGTGAATAAAGCAAGGTCCATAAAGACATGGCTGGATGAGTTTGGTGTGGAAGAACTTGACCAGCCCACACAGAACCCTGACCAACACATTTGGGATGAACTGGAACGGAGATTGTGAGCCAGGTCTTCTTGTCCAACATCAGTGCCCGAACTCATAAATGAATGGGCACAAATTCCCACAGAAACTCCAAACTCTTGTGGAAAGATTTTAAAGAGAGTAGAAGCTGTTATAGCTCCAAAGGGGGACCAACCCAATGTAAAGTCTTTTTGTTGGAAAGGTTCTTCCCCAGACCGTGTCCACAAAGTTGGAAGCATGGTGTTGTCCAAAATGTCTTGGAATGCTGAAGCATTAAGATTAAGCTGGAAGTAAGGCGCCCAAACCTTGACAAACAGGTGTGTCCGAATACTTTTGTTCAGTGTCGTTAAAGTCCCTGTTGGTGTAGTGGTCAGGCATCCCAATACTTTTGTGCATATCTGGTCACTGGTACTCCAATAGTGACAATAGAATAGGGTCACTATTGGAGTACCAGTGACCAGATATGCACAAAAGTATTGGGATGGATAAGGGAGTGAAAGGACTGATAAATTGTGCAGTAACAGATTTAAATAAGATTGAGGGGTGTATTAGCAAAACAGTTCGTACTATGTATAACAGCTGAATTCATCCTAAGTCATCCTAAACCATTTGTATATTTGACTAACAGCTGAGGACTTGTCCCCATATGGAACCAGATGCTCTGAGTGAATGTTTGTCCGTTCAGCACCTGCATGGCCCTGCCCACTCTCAGCACCACCTTAATGGAAAGGATGGACGTTCATCTGCACTGGGCCAGGACATCTTTACAGGTATACAGCTTGCATTTTACTTACGTTGTTATCTCAAGTAGACTTGTCTATGTAGTTCTGACACTGTATGACATTTTGTTATTTACAAAATTGATTTAAACAACAGAATTCAAACTGCAAGACACTGCTACTGTTCTTAACCAGCGGAACATATTTTTTAAAAATGCAGTTAGGATGATGGTAATTGGTGGAATTTATCGCTGCTTTTGACTAGACTGCATAACTTGACATTTCTGAGCTTCAGCTATTAAAAATAAAACGCCTCCTCAGCTGTGATTCCTACTTGAACTGTCAGGATGGTATTCTCAGCTCGAGTTAAGTGTTACGTGTTAAATAAATGTAGCAGCTTAAACAGTAAACACTGATTAAGAACCAATTCTTTGCTGTTAAATATGATTTGCTTCACATAAAACAACACACAGACACAGAAGTTAGTCAAGAACATCCAGCATCAGAGGTGTGGATTCGAGTCACAAGACTAGAATGGAGTCATGAATTGGAGACTAGAGTCTTGAATTGACTCAAGATTTAGAATAGACTATCAGCTTGACTTTGACATTTACACCAGTGACTCTGTCTTTTAAGAATCGGAAAGATTTGAGTTTTTCATGTAAATATATTTATTTCCTGGCATTAGTGATGGGATTCATTTTACTGTATCGGTTCATTTGAATGCTTTGTTTCAGTTATTTTGACACCTGATTAAACAAAATCATTTTTTTTCATTTTGTCAGTAAACGCTTTGCTTTAGAAGGAAAGTGAGACAAATGTAAATATTGGAGTTTACCAGCAATATTTTGTTAAATTCAAATGATTAAGCCCTTGGTCAGAACATTACTCTTGCTCTAGTAATTTAGACCAGTGCTTTATTTCATGGTATTTAAGAACCTGTGCTGTATTTGATTCTACAGTTCAAATAAGTGCAAAAATCAGTTCTTTGTTAGTTAGTGTTTTTGTGTTGAATCATATGAAAACACATATAGTTTATAGATGTATATGTATTTCGATGTGCAAAAAGTAATAGAATTGACACCTAGTTTGCTTTGCCTGCCAACATGTGCAGCACTTTAAAATGCACAGCATGCGAAGCTGCAAGCTAGCGACTGTGTTTATGGTTCTGTTGCTGGGTGGTTGAAGGTTAGTGAGGAACAGGGGGCTCAAAACATTCTCCCACAAATAATTCAGCCTGTTACGATATCATCTGCATTTGTCAAATTTTAGTGCAGCTGAAATGTTAAGTTGAATAGTACTGTAAAATGAAAAAAAGTTTAGGTGTCAAAATTCTACTTGAGACTTACATGTAATGACTTGGCACTCAACCTGCCTCAATTTAAGGCTTGCCTCCACTGACCTGGTACTAGTTTTCTTTACTCAGTGACTTGTGCCCACCTCTGCTGACCAGATAAATAAATACGTCATGAATGTTGTAGTTATCACTCATGTCACTACTGCTAGCTTGTTGCTAACTTGCTTTCTTGGAATCATCCATGTTTTTTCCGTATTTTGTAACGCAGATGCTCCAAGACCAGAATGAAGAATGTGACTCCCATTTCCCATCTCTAATTGAACACAGTATAAGCTTTCATTACTTGTAGTGCCAATGCTAACTGTAGAGTCAAACATGTTAAACATGGCTAATCGTCTAAGCTTGGATTGCGAAAAAACCTGAGTAAATTAATTTTTTTACAAACTACGTTTTAAAACAACTGAAAAATGTTTACTGGCTAGTGCCCTTCAGGTGTGTTAAAGTAGAGACTGAAGGACAGCACAATACTACTCACAAACATGCTGTCCCACTCATGCAGTGTTTCCACCTTGTTGTGTTTGTTTTGGAGTTAAATGTGGAACATATTTCAGTGTGGGGACTTCCATCGGCGCTTCACTCAAATGCTTCCTTTGCAAAATGCCGTTGACCTGGCCCTGACTCCCTTCAAAGCCAGTTACGTTTAATTCAACAACTGTGAAAACAATGAATGTAAAATATGTTTATAATTGTCTTTGTGTGATATGTCTCTTTTAAAAATTGGCAGTCTCACTTTATACTCCCCCAGCCTGGATATTTTTAGTGACTGTCTTGTGTGGAAAACCTCCAGAAACACTGCTGTGACTGATTTTCTCACCAGTATCAAACACTATCATGCCAATATAAGGTCAGCTCTGCTGATAATGGCACACTTATAAGGAAGGTAGACCTCATAGAGTAAAGTGGCCCCTTATAGTCACACAGGTATGAAACTCTTTCTCTGCATTTAATCCACTCACCATGTGAAGCAGGGAGCTGCCACTAATGAGGGGAGCCCAGGGAGCAGTGTGTGGGGATGCTGTCTTGCTCAAGAATACCTCAGTGATGTCACTAGCAGTCCTAGATTTGAACCCACAACCTTCTGATCACAGGGCTGACTCTCTAACCACTAGGCCACCAGCAGCCCCACAAGTGAGTGGAAGACTGAAAGAATAGGGATTCCTTGAAATGAAATATGGCAAGGTCTCCTCTCTGCACTTTTCACTGAACCTCAGTTGTACATTGAACTTCAGAGCTTTTCACAAGCTCCAACTCCAGTACGCTGCGATTTAACAGCTCGAACGGACATAGCAGCGAAAAGAGTTTTAGTCTTATGAGGACCATATGCTATGGTGATATTACAAACATCTGCAGAGGGCAGCTGCATGTGGAGCATATGAATTTTCCCATGATGCGTCTTCTGCTCCGTGATGAGTTACACACAGGTAGTAAACACTAACCTTAAAGTACCCGAAACTATGACCCAAAACCATCAGCATCGCACAGCTTCAGGACAGAAGTCAGAGGTTAATTTCCACCCTGACTTGTGTTTTCCCTTCGCTAAACAATGGTAATAATTTAAGTACTTTTATTCCTACACCATGCTTTCTTGTTTACTGGGTCTTACTAAAGCCTGTTTAAAATTTAGTGCTGTGCCAGAATCACTACTATGTTGAATGGTACATTTTAATGGTGATTATTAAGAAAAAAAAAAAGAAAAAAAAAGAAATAGACCTTAAATACTTGCATATGTACTAGCTTGAAGTGAGAGAAGAACCTGGAACTACATGTGCAGTAGTGCTATCTGTGCAATTTGCAGGACAATTGCAGCTTTCTAGAGCATTAAAGCTGAGCAGGCCACAGCTCACTCAGCCAAATCGCCTTCGTTCCTCCGCGTGCCAGCAAGGAGTATCTTTTTAAAAGTTTTGGCTCCGACTCCCCCTCTGTTTCCCTCGGTTCAAAGAGGACAGCTTGCTGCTTCTATGTGCAAATGGCTTTAGCCCGAAGCAGCTGTTGTGTGCTTTTGACTGTTTGTTCTCGTTTGGTTTGTTCTTGCTGTGGTCATAGCTAGCCAAGTCGCTGCGTGTAATGGCATTCAGGATGACTCTACCCACTACATGCTGCTTTGTTCCACAGCCAGCAACAAAGGAAGAGAACAAGAGAGAGAGAGAGAGAGAGAGAGAAAGAGAGAAACTTGTTTCTTATTCTGTTCACTTATTGCACATTGCAGTCTGCCACTGACTGTCCACTTTATGAGGTCCACCTATCTACCTACCATGTACAGGTCCACTGTATAGGTGTACAGGTACAGTGTGTAGCTCACGTTTGCCATCTGTCAATAAACCAGATATTAGGACATTCGGCAGTAAAAGCCAAAACAAATTCCTTCAAGAATTTCAGTGCAAAATTGCCAGACTTGCGTTAATTTCACCATCTCAGTGTGCAAAGTCTGTCAACACTGTTTCACGATGTGTTACACTGTGACTTGGTTTTCTCTAGCAGCATTAGCATGAAGCAAACTCCTTGTCAATGTTTCATTCGGTGAATTACCCGATGGTCCCTTTAATGTTTAAATCAGCTGCCAGAGGAGCAATGGCATCTTCATGTCCACTACGGATTGGAATCAAAAACCAGTTGTAGTTGAAAACATGTACGAAATCGAAGGTTGAATACCTCCAAGGCTATCAAATCCTTTTATCGATGTTGGCATGTTTTTCTTATGGCTGTGCATTGCCCGTAGCTGACTACGCCTGGTTTCTGTCTTTACTGAATTAAATAAATGGGGAAAAAACATTAAAACAATTGTATCATAGCTTTGTCAACCAATATTGCTTTGCCTTCTGTATTTCAAAGAAACATGTTACATACTTATATAGGCAATATTAAATATAAGTAAAAAACTATAAAGTGCATCCTAATCCAGTGCATAGTGAATTGTCACAGTAAATAAGCTTTCAGTCGCTCTGGATGTCCAACTATCAGTGGAGAGAGCAAGACAGGGTGTCAGTTTGTTTTCAGCTTGTCTCCATGATGTTTTACAGAGTTTCATAATGACTTTGCTGCTGAAATGTGTGCAGGAGGGGACACTGTAATACCATTCAGTTTTTTTTCAAACAAGTCAGAAACCACCAAAAAGGGCAGCAAAACTTTGGCTATGAGTAGTGAATATGAATATGAATACACGGCTTTCATTATTCCCTTTTGAGGTATTTTTGAATTTGTCACAAATAGTTTGTGGAAGGCAGAAGCGAGAGGTTCTTGTGTTTTGATGAGTGGACTCTTTTCTTCACCTCTAAGGAATACAGTTGGCGATGGCAACATAAACGAGACATCAGGTTGGAAGTAGCCGACAGAGACAAAGGAATACTTATACTATGTTTGTTTTCAGTCCTCTTACCTACATCATCATCTACATCATCACCAAAATGTTCCCTTACAGTAGAGCTGAAAAATGCTGGTGCCTCTTCAGCTGTGCTTTTTGCAGTCTCACTATCTATTACAGTTTTTGTGTTGAGCTGAGAGAACATTTCTTTTAAGCTTCCTGTCCCTTATTACCTTTCTCTGGTATTTGCATAAAGAGTGCTAAAAGACTGTCTTGCAAAATTCAGAGTGCTGATATGCTCCAGAGATGTTTTCATGCACATTTAGTCTGCAGTACATAATGACAGCTTTGTAAATGACAAGAAAACTACAGCCGACCCCGTAAAACCCTGGGCCACTGGTGCAATTTGACCCGTAATGGACGTAATGAACAGTTCAATAGCGTACCATTTACCATTGCATCCCTGTCTTGCAAAAACGAGTCATGACAAATAACAGCAGCCCAGAATGTGGCTTCATTTCATGAAGAAATATGACATATATATGAAATATAAAAGTGCTACTTGCAATGTCTGTAAAAATGAGTGGTTACACCAGTGATGTGATGAAACATCTTTCAATGCAGCATGGGCTAAAATACCCGGGATGTTATGTATTAGACACACTACACACGAGTGTCACGGCTTCCCCATCAAGCAGAAAATTTGTTAACGAGAGCAAATAATCTGTTACAATTACATTAGCAGCATGCAAAAATTCTCTCATTCCATCCAGATCAGACTGATACTACAGGTAGCTATGAGACTGCAGCCAAATGCTCAATTCACCCCTCTGAACTGTTTATCAGTTTTATATATTTATATTTTTAAAAAATCATCTACAAAACCTGATAAAATGCATTCTTTAAATTAAAAATGACTTATGAATGATTTGTTTTTCCATGCACAAAGCACATTCTGAGCTCTAAATACATTTTGTTAGAAAAGCTATTGACCGTTCTCCAGGCTTTACGGGTTCATGTTTTACGATTGAATGACAAAAGCCTGTGCCGCTCTTGAAGAAAACCTGATACATTAATTCAGTGAATCAGCATTTAGTATTCAGGGCAGGTGACTCTTTAGTCAGAGATGTGCTATCTGAAAGGGAATTTCAGTATATCTTTACAATTTTGAGAATTGTAATGAAAAGTTATCTGCTTTTTCCAAAAACAAACGTTAACTGTTTTATGTTATTTTACTTAATAACTTTTGTTATTTCCAGCTATAGTTTAACTTTGATATTAACTGGAATGCAGAATAAAAAAACTACAAATTAGTAGTCAGGTACCCTACATTTGGTTACTGATAAAATATGACTTGTATGTGACTTACATCCCTGTTCATGTACTTTCTTGTTCAAAAAGGTCATTTGTGCGTCAGACTAAATAAAAAGTATGGATATTTTGCATCATTAGATCTTTACGTAACAAATGTAAATGTATGCAACAACAGCACTGAGAAATCAGTTTTAAAAAGACTAAGAGTTTACATCATAAATAGCCAAAACCAATATCCAGAAATATTTGGTGGACCGCGCTTAACAAAGCATTGACACTGTAGTGTGTATTACAGCAATGCTGTAGTTTGCTGAAATTTTATGCACACATCTGTGCCACTGTTTGGTTGAATGGTCCACAACCCAAAAATATTCAGCCAAGAGTGTCTCAGTAGTCTGAAATGGACCAGAAGGAGGCCCTAGAGTCATTCTAGGGAATGACTAACATTAACTGGGCATCAACAGATGGCCTACAGCGGTAGCAGCTGTCTTGAAGCATGATTTATAT
>JBBJLR010000018.1:16578477-16608294 GCA_037577145.1 Brachypetersius gabonensis
ATATACGATGTCAGATGATATATATATATATACGGTGATGTCAGTACTATTTACAAGTACTTAACACTTTTACATGGTTTGATTTAAATATGCTGTAATTTAGGCAAACAGTTTGCATAATGCTGCTCAGTGGGTTTAAGCTTTCATTGTTTGTTTTAACTGCATTATTCTTTTAGCTCCAGTGCACTTTTAAAGAAGCAAACTGTACATACTTGTATAGTGACTTTATTTGTGGTAAGGAGTGGAAACTTGCAAATGTGTTTATTTAAATTTTTATTATCACTTTAATGACGGCAGTTTTGTGGATCACCTTCATTGCTGGTGTTATTGACCTCTCTTTGAGGCATCACTCCACTCTCTCTCCTGTCTTCCACCGGAGTGCCGCGTAAAATCTGAAGCAATCTTAGCCATTACCCACTGAGTGTTTCCCGTTGTAGTAGCAGATGTTGGGGCTAAAGGGGAGAGCATTTAAAGGCCTTTGATGGATGATTTCAGGGTAATGAATCAGGCATGTAACCAGTTCAGAAAACTGTCAGAAAGGCCCAGAGCAGCTGGAGCCAAACGGGAAAACCAGGAGCCACTCTGCGCTGGACGGCCAGCACAATACTGTCCGCCCCCAGGGGCTTCTGGGAAAATAATCACATCGGCGAATCGTAGGAGCAGATTAGCAGAAGTTGAAACGGGGGAACAACTGTAGCATTTCAGTGTCTCAGACTGCACAAGAAGCCTAGGGAGTGGAGAATCCTCTTTACAGTGCAGTCGGCCATGGTTCGGCCCTGCGATTGTATAGTAGTATATAATCTGTGGCAGGATGGTGTTTATATCACAGCTCAGGTTTGTGTGCTTTGCTGTTATTTCTATCCAAATTTCTGGACAGAGTTTTGTTTGCCAGATGAAACGGGCAAATGTCAGCAGTAAAAATGTGTCAATATGTTGGTAGTAGTCTGTTAGTCTAGTTCATTCCTGAACAAACTTTTAATGAAAGACACTCTCACTGGTGTACATTTAAAGACTGTAGCCCATTTGTTAATGCACAGTTTGTGTTAGTTAATCCTCCCACCTAGAGTTCACCAACTCCTGTGCCTTCCTGCAGAATTCAGGTCCAGCGCAGACTTTACACCTAATTAAGTGGGCCAGTCTGTGTTACTGCCATACTGAGAAAGGTCCACCATTCAATATCTGGAAAACGATAAATTGTCTAGCAACAAATCAACAACAGTCTGCGATTCAGGGTTGGGCCGAAAACTTTATAAAAGGAGTGATGGCTGTGTGCCATCCACTTCCCATTGGACATTCCAGTTCATACCAAATGGGTTCAGTCAACAACCCCAATTTTGCTGAAATGCGATTCCATTTCCCCACTTTAGTGAGTTTAAAACGATGCTACATGGGTCAGATTGTATGTATAATTTGGCTTCCCCATCCCAGAGCACCCCCACATTTGGAAAGCTTGATACACCCCTGCATTGCACATACTGATCTCTTCATGCTTTGTTTCATTTCTGTTCTAACTATTGTCTAAATCCTACTCAGTAAGCGATGGGTCAACCTGTAACCGACGCCGGAGCCTATCCGAGCTTCCAGTAGGGCAAAACACAAAAAAACACAGGGCATATAACAGACAAGCTCATGCCTTGGGGCAATTTTGCATCTCCAATTCACCTGATGGGCATGTCTTTGGCCTGTGGGAGGGAACCGGGGTCCCCATGGAGGCGCAGAAAACATGCAAACTCCACACAGAAAGATCTTGCCATATGGCCAGGAATCGAATCATTATAGGACGACAGCACCGCACAACGACAACAACAACAACACACTACAAAGCATGTACTACAATACTGATACTTATCACAGGTGAACATGTTTCATGTTTACTCCTGTGGAAATTGTTTCAAAGAGCTTGTTAACAGGGAGTTAAACAACTGACTTATCACATTGATTTATCAGTCTACTCAGACTTTAGCAGGAACTTCCGTGTCTGGAAAGAAGTTTGTTCCACTCTTCTGTTTTTTGTAAACTTGTGCCCCGTTGCCTCCCAGTCCTGTATACGGCAGACCTATAAGGTTGGTGGAGCTCGCAGGTCATCCATTGTTAAAAATGCATTGTGGGTGTTTCTAATAAAGTGGCTGGTGGTAGGGTATCATCGTTATTCTTCAAACAAACCCACTCCTAAAGATCAGAAAATTTACAGGGAATTACAAACAGGGCAAGACAGGAACACATTATTTTTCCAAAAAGCCGCTGATTGGACCTCTGTTGTCAAAACAACTGCTTGTTACCATGAAGTGTTCTTTCATGAGGGGAAAGAAAGGGGAGGAGGGTTAATTTGGTCAATGTGGCATTTTTTTGTGTGGACTTTTCAAGGTTGATTTGGCCTGTTTTGCGTATTAGCATTGTTTGTCTTTCAGGCCTGTTTGCCGGCTCCAGCGCCACGTCAAATGGAGCCCCAGCAGAACTGCTCTCCAACAGCCCTCACCTGCCCCCACGGCATCCCCGCCTGGACAGGGACAGTGACGGGTGAGTGCCACACATGCGCCGGCTTACACATGGGGTTCTAGACAAAGCAGGATTTCTTGGTTTAGCTGGATAGAACCAGCACTGTTAAACTGTAAAGGTCTGTATCGTGGGCCACACTTCAGTTCTTTTGTCTCATAGCTACAAAATCTACAGATCAGTTTCATAGTAGTAACTGGATAATATTTATTACTTACTGAGTAATAAGTCTTAAGAACTGTAACCGAATAATTCAAATATTAATCCAAAAGTGAGGATTAGCTCCAAGAGGAATGTACCTTAGTTATTTTCCTTTTGGACAGTTTAGACTTTTATAGTTACAGGGTTAACTGAGAAATTCTGAGCATTGTGAAATACCACCCACAGCCTACTCCCACACACACACACACACACACACACACACACACACACACACACACACAGGCACACACACGCACACACACTGGTAAGCTGAGGAGTTGGGATGATGTCAGGATCATGACTGTCATCGTTTGGGGAGAATGATACAGTCATGCTTGTGGAGGGTTGTGGTCATGGTTGTCTCTGTGGGATATTAATCACTAATTTAGATGTTCTAGAGTCGTGTGATGCTTTGGGATATTCTGAGCTTCAGTTCCTCATTGCTCTATGTAGGTGACCTTTTCTCTGAGAAGGAACCTAGCATGACATAGTTGCATTGTGTAACATTTAACGTTGTGTGTATGTCCCAGTGGGGAGATTACTTCAGTGTAACATACTTCTCAGAATAATTTCTGTGACTTCAAGTCCTTTTTAAACAGATTTCATGCCAGCCTTACTAAGAAAGAGCTTTTATGTCCTTTTAAGCAGCAGACAGTAATATTTACTGCCCTCTAAGTCAGTACGGCACAGTTAACCTTTCCACTGTTCTAAAGCATTTCTCACAATGTGTGTTCAATTCAGAGAGCTCAGTTTGTTTGAAGAGGTTTGTATGGGTTTCAAGTTCCTTTAGATTGAACGATTTAGACTGAGACGAAAATGACAGTAAACTGTGTTAATGTTGTTAAATCCAACACTGGTTTGGTGTGCTATACTTCTGTGTGATTGTTGGGAGGCTTTATAATGTCCTCTTGTATTCACATTAGTTTGCTTGGCTTGTCAGTTCTTTTGCTTAGGCATACTATAGGTCAGCATTAGAATGATGGTGTTTGGTTGAAAATAGTGGGGTTTGCTGAAGCGTGATTGTGTTGAAGAATTTGTTGGAAACAGTTTTTGTTGGACAATGATGGGTTGGACAGTGTTGATGTTTGGTGGGGAATGATTGTAATTGGGGCAGAATGTTGGAGTTTGTTGATCAGTGGTCTGTGAGAATAATGCTGTTTGATGAACAGTGGTTTCGGCAGAATACTTGTTTTAGAGTTTGCTAGTGTTTGGTGGAGAATCTTGGTGTTGGTGCAGGCTGTCGATTTTGGAGATTTATGGCATTTGTTGGAGAAGTTTGGTCAAAAATGATGAAGGATTACATATTTTGGGGTTTGAGGTTTGCTGGAGGTCGGTGTTAGGTTGGTACTGCAGGAAAACACACTCCTACCAATTTAACTCAATCACAATTAAAGCTTTGAGAGGAAAAACAGCACCACAGCCTTGTCATAATATGTAATATGTGGTGCACTATGTATGATTATATGTAATGCATAAATATATATATATAGATGTAACTTTGGCAGACTGGCAACCGATGTAAGTGATGGACAAATTTATGTTCTTTTCATTCCTTCCGTATTGACTTAACACACAAGATTTATTTACAATGCAGAGAACTGACTTGAGATTTTTTTCCCTTGTCCACACTATGTTTGTTGTAATTGTAACGTTACCTAAGCATACACCCACTCAATAACACACACACCACCCTGCCCCTGCCTTTAAAACACACAGGCCAGTTCTCTTTCTTCTGCACCATCAGCTACACTGTGTATTTATCCAGCCAATCCAGATTAAACCAATGTCACTTTGACGCAACATAAACAGAGTGCCGGCTCAAGCTCAACTCAGAGTTGTCAGTCGTGTTTAATTAAGGAGGGACTGTGCTCCCAAAAAAAAAAAAAGATTCTATAACACTTTTCTGTTGAGCTGTGTCTTGCTGTATCAAGAGCAGGGATACATCAGGGTCCAGTATGTCCTGAACTGCTCGTTGGTTGCAGGCATGGTTCCTATTAAAACCCTCTGATTTCCCCCAGGAGCCACAAAGCTGAGCTGCAAATCCAACGTGTCATCAAGAAGCGTTGTGTGTACAGTAACAAACAAAAATGCTGGAAAGAAAGAGCAAGGAAAAAAGAGGGAGAGAAAGTGCAGAGAGAGAGAGCAGAGCAGAGAGCAAAAAGAGAACGGTGTAAATACATCTGTTCTCTTTAAACATTTAGGGGAAACAGATTTAAACGGGACATTGCTGCTCTTTATCATAATTTAAGGCAGTACCCCATTGTTAGCTAAATCTACAAATTACAGCAACTTTCGGGAAGAGTGAATTGTTCATGAGGTTTTAAACAATGTTCAACTGTTAGCATGATTGACATAATAGCAGGGCAGAGTGAGTTCCTAAAACACTGGTTTTCTGATGTTTCCTCTTTTTATTTTCAAACCACCCTGGTGGAAAGAAACAGAAAGCATCCGCTTTGATTTTAGTGTGCTTTTAGTGTGCTTTTTTGTTAAATGGATGATTGGATCTATAAACATTTTTTAAGTTTCAAAATGCACTGTTGACTTCCCTGACAATACAATCCAGTATAAGCTGCAAAAACAGCTTGCTTTAAGCACATTTTTGACAAGTAAGCTTACCCTTTACGTTCCACAGTGTGACACTTTTATTTGATTTTTAACAAAACACTTTTTTATGCTGTAAACAATATTATTAGTATCATTGTTAGAAAATCCCTACAACTAGAAAAACCAACACAAGTCTTTTGCATTTTCAGTGCATTTTTCTGTTACGTTTGCAGGTAGAATGAGAACAATAAATGATCATTCAGACGAACACCGTCAAACATGAACTCATACATTTAGGATTTTTTCTTGCAAACTATTAGGCAGTAGAATGTAGAATGAGTAGCAGTTAGCTCCTTCTGAAAGTTGTTAATAATAGCACATGAATAATAATACATTAATAATTATACATTGATTACATCATCTTACATTAGAGATAATGAAAAATAGTGGTTCTACCAAAAATGGTAGATGCACATAGGAGATGAAGGCTAAGCCATATGTCCAAACACCATAGTATAGTTTTGAAAACTTTATAGCTGGCTATGCTTGAAAGGTGTCAGAGCAGACAGGTTTTCAGAGCTTGCTGTGCATGGGGCTGTGTAGTCACAGACTGGTCAGAGCACCCATACTGAGTGCCTACCATGGGCACGTGATCATCAGAACTGGACCACTCAAAATGACCTGGTCTTATGAATCATGTTTTCTTTTACATCATGTGGGTATGTGTATGTCACTTGTGTTAGGAACAAGATGGTAACAGGACACCATACTAGAGACAGTGTGATGGTCTGGGCAGTGTTCTGTTGGAAAACTTGGGCCCTGGCATTTATGTATATGTTAAATTTAACAAAGACTACCTAAGAATTGTTGCTGGCCAAGAAGACCCTTTCATGGCATCCTCTTTCAGCAGGTTGGTGCTCAGTGCCACACTGCAAAAACTGTTCAGAAAAGGTTTGAGGAACATGCGGAACAAGGTGTTGATTTGAACTTCCTATTCCTCTGATCTCAATCCAGTCAAACATCTGTGAGATGTGCTGGAAAAACTAGTCTGATTCGTGAAGCCATCACCTCGCAGCTTACAGAACTTAAAGGATCTGATGCTAATGTCTTGCTACCAGATACATGTTCGGAGGTCTGAGGAGATTTAATTAATTATATATACACAATCTAAATAAGATTTTTTAATTAAAATAATTACAAGAAATGGTTAAGCAACCAAATCCATATGTTTATGGATTATTGTATTAATGTTACTGGCTTTAATTTTAGTATCTAGTACCCAGATACTGGGTTTAGTACCCAGTTTAATTCTATTTTTAAAATTAATTGTACAGTATTGTATGTATCTTACCAATGTTCCATGGCATCATTTGGGTGTGGGTCAGTCCACTCGGAGTGGGTTTACTCCAGTGTGGATGTGATTGCATATGATCCATACGCAAGCAACAGTGGATAGGTCAGTTTCCAGCATAAACACGGCAGCGGGCGTGAAACGAGCGAGGCCAGCGCAAGCTGTCATGTTGCACAGCTCTTTAAGAGCTCTCTGGAAGGTGGACTGTTTTTCTAGCACACAGAGAAAACAGCTCCAGACAATTAGCCAGCGGTTTTAGAGCTCAGCTAACAATTACTGCTGCTTGGAGAAAAATGAGGTTTGAACAGAGTCAGTGGAGAGAGGATACTCATGTAACACCAAATGACATTAAATCCAAGGTCATGGCGGCGTGGCTGATCTATAGAGCAGAGGGCTCTACTTTTACCCAGGCGTGAAGCTTTCAGTGTCAAAACGTAAAAATCCTCTACAGTCTCCACATGATGAGCTGGTGTTGACACTCGATTTTTTAACTCTTACCAAAAGATGCTGCTATTCCTATTTACAATGCTGTGATAAGTTACCATAATTATAAAATTCATAATTATTCACCTCAAGTAGGCACTTCTAGTTCCCATTTTGTTTTCATGTCCAGAAAAATAAGCAAGATTGTAAATACAGCTACTTGAATAATTATAAAAATGTTTTTTTCTTTTTATAGGGAAAATGTACATTGTTTTTTCCACTGAATTTCTTTGCTTGTTTCACAGAGTAAGAAATAAATATAAATAATTATTTAAAAAAATAATAATGTGACAAAGTGTAAAGCCTTACACTATATAGGACTTTGCAGGGATAAATAGATGAGCCTATTTGCGCTTGTCCATAGCTAATCGACTCCACCACGTCTGCCTACACCTTTGCCCACCCAGTGTAAGCCTTCATAGTAGCAGCACCTGCATATAGAAATGTGATGACAGCGTCGTTTAGGAAAATCTGCTGCCCTCTTATTTGCCCATGTCATTAGATTGGGGGTGCCTAATCAAAACGTGGAGGCTCGCACACACATAGCGATGCTTTATCCTGTCCGTCTTACTGCACGTTTTTGCCAGGACCTACAACGAGCCAGGTATGAAACGTCTACTTACATTTTCTTAAAGTTGGAGCATTTTGATTTACATGTTTAAAGCCTAGAGTATACACACCACTGCCAAAGTCAACAGCAGCAGCCGCACTTGTTTTTCCCAAACGGTTTAGCAGGACATTAAACATTTTGACAAAATTATCTAACGCGCCCGGCTCTGCCGCTGCAGCCGCTGACCTCATTGCTAAATGTGTTTACCCTGGCTGAAATGGCCCATTTAGACTCCTTTTACTTTGTAAATACCAGCGTCACTTTCTGAAGCTAATATTAAAAATATGCCAGTGAAAATACATCTTGCGATTCGCAGCGTGTGGAGTTTTAAGTTGGAGAAGGGCTTAATGCTCTAAAGCTCCATTACTGAAAAGCTCCAGTGCAGAGTTGCTGGTCCATGCGGCTCCAGGGCTGAATAGGTGCTGTTGGACCTCTTCGCCTTTTTCCTTCTGGTTCATTTAGCCATCTTGTGGATCACTGCTAGTAATGTCATTCCGCAAAGTGTTTATTTTGATCTTCGCCTAATGGTGCTTGAAAGCAAGTTTGTTGGCCCGGAGGTACAGACCCAGATTTAATTCAAGGTTCAGGGCTCCTGATCATATACATGCTTGTTCATTTACTTTATTTCACATTTGAGTTACTGGAGTAGTCACTGTGACACTGGAAATCTCTTCCAAGTGAGCACGGACAGACCACAAAACAAAACCTACTAAGAATAAGGCACAAATCATTATAAAATAGAACAAATAATTACCAAATAAATCACTTAAGGTCAGTTAATAATCAGGGCAGCTACTAACAAGAGCAAATATAATTATGCTGAGCATTTTTTAAGATTTAATGGTCCTAGATCAGCTCTCTCTGCGCTATAAATATAGACTGTGGTATTTGCCTTTTTTTTTTTAATAAAACAAGCAAAAACATTTTCCTTTTGGCAGATTCCAACTGATCCATGCACAAATGTGCTTTCCTACTGTTCCATAACACAAATGTCTCACAGTACCAAGGATCCCAGGCCTAAGCCCCCGATATGAACAGTAGCAGTAGCAGGCCTGCAGTGTCCTCTCAGATTGTATAAGCTAATTTTCAGGGTTGGCCAGAGCTGAGCTCTTGAAGTAAAACCCCTGTGTTCCTCACGGCTTTACAGCACTAACCAAAAGCAGAGCCGTTCCCAGCGCAAAGCCAGAGGCCTCCCAGCCGTATGCCAGAAAGGCTTAATATCCCGCTCAAGTTCATACACACACATGCACTGCCCCAGTGGAGTACCGACAGGTGAGACAAGACAAATGAACAACTGAGCGATCATCCTCATGAATCCTTAGTCTGAAAAAAAAGGAACAATTTAGTTTTGCTCCACTCGTCTGATCCCCCTGTCCTGAACTGCCCAGATGTGTGTTTATGTGTGGGTCGTAAAGCAAAAGTTAAATCAAAAATGTGTGTAATACAATTTTCTACCTTAATCCAATTGTAGTTGAACGGTAAAAACATGTTTATTATATGGGCATGTTCACATGTAGTCCTTTTTTAAATGAATTGAAATGAGTTCCGTTAAAGTGAAAATGAGAGGCAATTCACCGACTTTGTGTTTATATGTTCACTGAGTATGTATTAAATACTTTCAGCTCATTTAGGACTTGATAAACTCATATGCGAGTGCTTGGACCAGACAGGTCAGATTTTATGTTCTGTTGATGAAAATCTTCTTCAGAGAACACTATGAACATTTTTGTGCAGTTACTTTATATTCTTATGTACTATCAATTCGAAAATAAACAAAACATGTCATTTCTCCAGAGCTGTCCAAGCTTTTGCATTTGACTGCTGAATTATGGGAAGTGTCACTCATGTTCATTATATAACAGATGTAAACCATGTTTGCAATGATAAAATAAAATATTGCCTTTAAAAAATCATTAGATGCTCATCATTATTCATGGCATTATCTTTCATCTAAATAATTTAATTTGATCATTGCACTATAGTAAATTGTATTTGACTATATAGTATTTTTTGTGACTGGTTTATAGCAGCATTCAGTCTCATGAGTGATAATTCTATTACAGCTAGTGAATTTTACTTTCAGTCCCAGCCTGCCTCCTAGCATCATCCTTCATCCACTGTAAAATCACTGTTAAATATGGAGTCTCATGGCTTAAGATGCCAGCGTTGCCATCTCTTCACCAGATCGCACAATCCCACGGACAGCCATTCTCCTGGGTAGTTTGTTTTCACAAACTATGTGCTGAAAGATTGGCTGTGTGTACAGAAAGCTTTGAGGTTCTTTAACCATAGACCAAACTGCTAAGCAGACAGCATCTGTTTTGTTTTCATAATGCAAGAAATTTATCTAAGCATGTCTCATTTGTGGGTGTTTAGTAGGGTCTGATTTACTTTTGCGTGTTCATAAATGCATAGAAAACCATGACTCAGCAACCTGACACCACTTGAAAATTTTGGACTAAAATTTGGAATAAATTTGCATTGTTCAAATGGTATACTCTAATTAACAATGGACAAAATTATGCTTAGCTACAGACTAAAGGTCTGAATGGGTGTGATATTGAAATGTCAAGTCAAGGAGGTTTTCATTGTCATTTCACCCATATACACACAGTACACAGTACAACTAGAGCAGACAAGACATGACAACATTCAGTGCAGCTGACAACAGGTACAGTGATGATGAATACAGTATGTTGACAGGTACTGTATTCAAACACCAGAATATGATTCATAGGCCACAGGTTCAGTTTGAAATTCAGACTTGACCCCAACCTGAACCTGCTTGTGTGCACTAACAGATTATAAGAGACTTGGTTTTATAGAGCTTTACTCAGCACCTAAGATGAGTGACTGAAAAGGTCTTGCTGGTATAAAGTGGTATTTCACAGTTTTTCATTTTCGTGTTTTTTCATCACTGCATTTGAATGGAATCCCTGATTGTACCTGACAGAGAACGTCATCCACTCTAGTTTCTCTTGCTGCTATTGCAGAAATGCTTAAGACAACAGGAGAGAGATTCGCTGGGACATTTCCACCAACCTAACTCTCATCAGCTATTGTTTTAATGAGGGCCACTTTCACCCACTCCTCAAGCTCTGGAGCTATTCCCAACACAGACATTGTTATGAGAGAGGGGAAACAAGAGAGCGCATCAGAGAGTGTGTATGTGTGTGTGCACGCATGTGACTGATAGAGAGAGGGAGACAGTGTAAGAGTGCACAAAAATCTACTTCATAAAAATCGCTCAATAGAAGGCAAACCCGACCTGAGCCTGATGTAAAAGAAACCTGATATATTGTCAGGCCCTGGTGGGCTTGGGCCAGGTAACACACCTCTACTACAGTAGTAGCAGTCGTCTTGAAGTCTGAAGTTTCTAATAAAATGTCAGAAACCATTTAAGCAAGGCTAACTCAACACAGTTTGAGGAACGTGTGTCATGAGTTTGGCCGACTGTTATTGGTGGAGTTTTAGCTTTATTTACTTAAATTAGCATCCAACAATGCAAAACATACAGGAACAAAATTTCAGACACCAAACATGTACTGGGGTAAAGGGATTTTTTTTGTTTTGGCCAAAATATGTCTGTGTGTGTGGGCTTGTGTTTGAGAGATGACTCAGTTTTCACCAGTACTTTTCACCAGGATGACCTGTAATATCCACAACCCATGAAAAACAGGATTTTAACAGGAATTTGATTCTGCATTTGGGGTCAGGGAAAAAAGAGGTTGTCTTGGAAACCAGTCTGGTCGGGAGTCTGCCTTTAATAATGGCGATACTTCATCATCCACAAGAGAAGTTTTGGAATGATGTTGCTTCAGTGATTAACTCAAGTTCAAACCACAGTTTCACTCTCATTCTCTCTCTGTCTCTGTCGCATCTATTAGCTGGCCTTGTTCTTCCTGTGTTACGCTCTTCTTACACCCCAGTCTTTTGATCCCACTCTTTTGATTTTCATTTTCTAAACCAGAATCAAAGCACCCACCGCCCTCACACACACACACACACACACACACACACACACACACAGACACACGCACGCACGCACATGCAAACTCAATCTGTGTTTAATGAATCGTGTTCACACAAGGAGTCATATTGGCCAATTTAATTCTCCTGAGTCAGGACTGACTCATTTGAACCGATTAATGCTCAGAGATCTTCACAGATGTTCTCATGGTTTGATCTTACCTTTAGTTTGCGTTGCTGACACATTTTATCCTTAGAAGTCAATCTAAACTGTAGTCTGAGCTGGCATTATCGGGTATATTCAATATTAACCATTTTAGCACCAATCTTATTTTTAATTTTTAATCCTGTAGTTGCAGTTAAAAGTTTGGACATATCTTCTCATATCTACTCATGGTTTTCCTTATTTGTATTAGTTTCCACATATCAGAAAAATTCTTTAAAGTTGTCTCGCTCCACCTTGATGGAGCTTTGCATTCTAATAATTCTGCCATATGTAAACCCATCACAGCACACGGTGTAAACAGCACGAAATTCTTCCTCTGCATTTAACCCATCCACCAAGTGAAGCAGCGGGCAGCCAGGAACACAGCACACGAAGAGCAGTGTGTGGGGACGGCACCTTGCTCAGGGTACCTCAGAGGTGCTTAGCAGTCTTGGGAAGCGAATCCACGACTTCCTGATCGCAGGGTGATCGGCCCAACCACTCGGCTGCCCACCGCAATTTGTGCACCTTAATTGATTTGGTATTTTAAGGTGCACAAATTGCTGTGGAGTAGTGGAACCACATTCTCCTGAGTGATGGAGCTCCATTAAGACATTTTCACCCTTCACCTTGTGTGTCTCCTGTCTCAAAGCTTCTTACTGATATTTAGCATCAAGTTTTGATTAGACTTTATTTGATGGTCCCCTATAAATTATATACTGATGCTTTAATTGTGAATAAACTATCTGGTGAGGTTTTTGATTAGGATTAGATTTGAGTTAAGGTTAAAGTTAGATCTAGGGTTAGATTTAATGGAATGTTATATGTTTAACTTAATGTTTAGTTAGAATAGATATTTAGTATCTGTTGAATTATGAAAACATAACATCCACTCTCCAGTCCATATATAAAATATAACCAGCGAATACCCCCTGATTTAATTTCAGTGAATTCAACAAAACCTCAAGGAAAAAACGTTCTTATGTGGCTAATGACAAAAATGGACAAACATGTCACATAACTTAAAACAGTATTAGCCTCTTTATATATAATTGATTGGGGGTATCATGTCATGTTCTGTTCTCACTGCTGAGGAGATTCCCAGTCACATGATATCACCATCGCTAGGAGGGTGAAGGCTGGCATGTGCCTCCTCTAATTCACACAAAGCGAGCAACTACATATTTTCGAACTGCTCTAGCATAACCTCACTGGACAGTTTAATGTACTTGGAGAACACTGACTGCCAGTTCTGTTACATCAGCTAACAGATGCGTGTGCTGGCTAACACAGAGTTGATGGTGGAGAAGAAGGCCATCCTACCCACCCAGAGTGAAGCCAGTTTTGCTCTGCCGGTTACGGATGGCTGTGGCACCACTAGTTATTGAACTACTGACCTGTTGATGGGCCATCCATAAATAGTCGCACCTTTCAGAAGCCCCTTTATATTGATAGCTTGATGCTACATTAGTCTTAGTTTGATTGGCTACAAAACCTCACTGCAAAACTAAGAAGCAAAGTTAGGCCAAATATGTCTTGGCTAATCATCCACATTTTCAATAATTTGGTTCGTTGTCACTGACCTGTTCCTTTAAATGTAAAAAATGTGCTCACCACTGGCCTCAGATATTCCTAAAAGAGGGCACCCTATACCTCACTGTACTTATATCAGCCTCATCCTCTCTGTGGTCAAAGGTCAGACAGATCTTTCTCCCTGAGCCATGTAAGCTTTGGTGGGGATCAGAGATGAACGTGACCGGGGGGTGGGGGTGATGGGGAGTGCGGGGGGAGCAATGTAAAGGCGATGATCAGAGAAGGTGAAAGCTGACGCGAGAGATAAATCGGGCGTCTGAAAGATTCCCCTCATTCCTGCAGCCTGAGCGTGCTGCAGCTGCCACTGATTACAGCCTGATTCACTTTAGCTGCACATAGAGGCAGCTTGTAAAAATATGAACAGTATAACTGTTTCCTGAGTTTGTGCTGACAGGAGCTCCCGAGGGAAAACGTGGCCGCTGCGCAGAAACACATGGCAAAATGCCCCACACTGCATAGCACTGCAGCCTCCTGTACATGAAGAAGAGTTAGTCTGCTAATGCTAGAGAGTAACCACATGCTCCTGTTAAACACACAGCCTGTCAAAAGTGTGGGGACACCTAGCTTTTCAAACTGCTTTTTTTTTTTCCATAGCAGGATGGTTTGCAGCATCTTAACGTGTTTGCAATTGCTGAATTTCAGAAAGGTATGCCAAAACTTTTGACTAACAGTATGTGTTAGAGCCGTTTCTCAGGGGAGAAATTTGTGAGTCACATTCTTAAATGAGAGCGCTGTGAGAGAATCTGTGGTGTGTTTAGTATTAAGTGAAGAAATAAAGGTTGTAGAATGTGGAGTTGGTTTCACTGGAGCTAGCATTGTTGGGTTTGGTTTTGCAATGTAATGCTTTTTAATACATTATTAATTAATATACCTTATTTTAGCATTTATATGAACTAAGCAGGAAGTAAGCAGAGTTTTTGATGTCACAAACACCAACCTATTTACATACAGGTCCATATTTCCAGCCTATAGCAGGCTGGCCCCATACATCAGGCTTAATGGCACTGTAACAGAAATAGCCTGATTAATTCTAAAAAATAAAGAGATGCTGGAAAATGGACATTTTGTCATGTCCTGTTCAGCGGCCGCTGGAACTTTATTCTGAAGGTGTTGATTTTTTTCTGTATATTAGTCACAGCTGGGTGTTATGAAATGAAGCATTTGTGCACCGTGATTGGGTTTTGGGATTTAATGTGGTGAGTGGGGGACCCGAGTTGCTGGTCCACCGTCAAACTTGGTATGGTTCATGCCAGAGTCCAGGGTTTGTTTGGTTAGGCTCTCATGTCTTTTTGTTTTGCTTTGTTTTCAATAAAAACACATTTTGATCATGGAAGTCCTGCTTATATGCTTTTTAAAATTCTGAAAGAATCATCAAGTCTTGTAGCTAATCATCAAGTCTTGGGTTGCTAGGTTACAGGAATGCAGGTGAGACTGAAGCCGCTCCATCTGGCATGTTTTTGTTTGGTATTTTTTAAAGTTTTATAATTTAATGTAGATCAGTACATAGGATTGTATAATCTAGATAATTTACTATTATTTTCACAATTTTTCTTGTGGCAAAACACCATCTCACCTCAGTTCTATGACAAAAACAAAGCAGACCGCCTGCAAATCCACCGCTGGTAATGCACCCAGTAAGCAACTGGCTGCTCCGGCTACTCGTAAGAGCTCTCTGACCACCGGCGCCGTGAAGAAACCTCACCGTTACCGGCCCGGTACCGTGGCTCTGAGAGAGATCTGACATTACCAATAACCCACAGAGCTGCTGATCCACAAGTTGCCCTTTCAGCGCCTGGTGCACTGGAAGTTGTGAAAGGCGCTTATAAATAAAAATGTATGATCATTGTTACTATTAAAAGCTAAGATTCACTTTGATAACCCCGAGGATGACTCACATTAGTGAGAAGACATTTCAGGCTCAAAGCAAGATCTTCGTTTAGTAATATAATGGATAACAAAAGTTTAATTTGACTACTTTAAATGTTCCTGATTTTTAATTAGATTATGTCTGCTTTCAATTTCCTAATTATGGCTACTTTATCCTCTATTGATACATTATTGAGTTACAACTTTTAAAACAAACTGGAGTTATTCTTAAGTTATTGAAGAGAAGAATTCAAGTCTTGATCTGCTAGTGGTTCTGTGGAGCATTAGAGGTTAAGTTTAGTGGCTACTCCATTCATTCAGCGTTATATCAGAGCTTCAAAATTGACAAAGAGGGACTGATTATTTTATTTCCTCCGTTAATGATAATATGGCCGTGTTTCTGTTTTTCCGGCCATTTTGAACTGTTTATGTACCAACCTTGTACCACTACAGTCGCTCTTATGGACACTTGATGTGACCATCTGTTCGTGATAATTCTGTTTTTAAAGGCAATTCATTGGGTTTGTTTTTGTTTTCCGCTCTGTTCTGAAATGCAAAAGTGTGACTCTTTGATGTGTGAGCTCGGAGCTTTGCATAAGGGCAGGAACGACTTCAACAGGCCCTCTCGGGCTGGCATCACGCTTCTTGCTGGAACAGCTCGACTTTGCATATTTGAAGACTCTGCTGGTGACAGCTGCATCTAATGGCACTAACAAAGGCTTTATTTATTCAGTTGCGATGCGGCGAGCATCAGTAAACCATCACGGCTTACCCCTGAGCCATTGAAGCATACAGCATGTCAGAGGCATGTTTTCTGAAAGTCCATCTGGAGTGAAGTATACAGCCTGTATGTGATCAAAACCAGCCTCTTACATTTTTATTACGACAAGGATCGGATAAGTATGAAGCACGATAGAGTAAGCAAATACAGCATGGAGAAGGCCTGTTCCAGTGCGGGCATTCCAGCATCATTCTGAGGTGTGTAGTGATCACTAACTGCCTCTTATATGGCATATCTGCTAAGGATTTACATGCGTATACTATACGGATAAAAGTATTGGGACACACCTGTTTTCCAGGGTTTGGTCTAGGCGTCTCACTTCCAGTGAAGGGCAGTCTTGATGCTTCAGGATACTAAGACATTTTATACTAAAGACAGTATACTAAAACTTTCTGGACACCGTTTGGAGAAGAACCTTTTCTGTTCCAGCATGAATTGCCCCAGTGCACAAAGCAAGCTCCATAAAGAAATGGCTGGATGAGTTTGCCCGCACAGAGCCTTGACATTAAACCCATCGAACACCTTTGGGATGAACTGGAACAGAGACTGCGAGCCAGTCCTTCTCATCCCAAATCAGTGTCTTATGCTCTTCAGAATGAATGGGCACAATTTCCCTGCAAAGAGGGACCTGCTCCATATTAAAATATTTGAATGCAATGTTGGTAAAATGGTCTACTAATTGGTCTTTGTTCTACTAATTACATAGTTCCATGCAAAATATTTGGATACACTTTTCATTCAGTGAGCTACAAGTAAGAAGTGAGGATTTTACAACTATGTTTGTGCTAGTGATAACTGTGAATCCAAAACCTTAATATTTCTGCCTCTCCGTCAGGTTGTCCACCTCCTTGCTGTCTCCAGGAATCAATCCAATGAAGACGGTTCCCTCTCCTCCATCTGCTCTGGTGGAAAAGCAGCAGAACCTGCCCGCCAATCAGCAGCACCAGCTCCATCCACACCACAAGCCCTACTCGACCTTCCACAGCCTTCCCAGCAGTGAAGGTATCATCTACAGCTTTCCCAGCTGTATAGACAAGCATCTGCACAGACTTACTGTAGTAAATCATGCACTAATTTACTCTACCAGTGCAGCTTTTGCAGTAGTCTCTTACACTACAACGACCTGTATGTCAGCCCATATTACAATATAATTCATTCAGTATGATTTGCAATAGATGTTTTACAGTGGAAGGAACAACATGCTGTCTAATCTCCTTTTTCCGAATGCTAGAACACCTATTCCTGCTTATGGGAAACTGTAGTGGACCGTTTTTTCTAAAAATACATTTTGTAAACATTTGAGAGGTAGTGTAATAAAGTATCTTGTATTCATGTTTTTTGGGCTAAGCGGGATAAGGATTGGTGCTGAGGCGCTATATGAGTTTCAGGGGACTGCTTGCAGGTTATGTTTATATTTTCAGTCAATGTTATAACACGTCTCTTTTTGGTAGTACAGTGTGCACCCATTGTACACGAGTAGCTAAAAACAAGGTGTTTTTTAATGGAAAAATCCAAGGCTGTGCAAGAAAACAGAAAAAAAAAACAGGAACAGGCTGAAATGCTACAGATACAGCAGTGAATAGCTAGCGCTATCCCTCTAGTGCCAAGGAACTGAAAAAGAGCAACTACTGCTCAGTCTCTGAGGTCTTGTCAAATGAAGCGTTGAAGCTAAACAGTGACATATTCTTGAACTGAACTCTTTTGTGGGAATAAAACCTAACTAGGCCTATAGCCGTTCAGTTATAACGTCCACAAGAAGAAGAACTATTACGGCTAACGCTTAGCTGTACTATGGAAAATGTATCAGTGTGAATCAAAATTCCAAGGGAAAGCGACTAATGAGTTATGAGGCAAAGTGAAAAATCCAGTAATGTTTATGTTGTATGTTTGCATGCCCAGTAAATATAAAACAAGGTTAAAAAAAAAAACCTTCTTGTGATTGTGGGCAGATTATCGAGGAAACTTCCAGAGCTGCTTCCACTTTGGGGATAATTACAGAGTGGAGCAGAACATCAGCAGTGTTCACCTCCCCACGGAATCGCATGGCTTCAGCACACACCAACACAACGGCTTCCACACCAGCTGCTCCGCTGCGTCCTCCACAGGTACACACTAGCACCGAACCTCATGCACTTTAATCCCTGAAACGAATGTATTATTCAATATCTACCATAAATTTAGTATCTTAGATTTAGATTTATATCTTCTTTTATCTTATATTTGGGAACTACTGTAAATTATTCATTAATAAATGTGAAAAGAATGACACTTTTTGTACACTATTTGTACAATTTGGTTCTTTACTCTCTCATGGCTACATACCTTACGTTGGTTTCATAGCACTGAATTATTGTAGAAACTGAATATCAATCACTGAATGACCCTGCAATTTAAGGGTTCATTCCAAAGTTAAGAACATGTGATGGAATTTTGTTCTTGATCCTTGTTTCTGTGGTGTGTGTCTGTTTGCAGGTTTTAGTTTGGTGCCGGACCTCAGTGGGTCAGTGTCTCAGTTCACTCCGAGCCCAGAAGACAGTGTCTTCTTCCAGCTGGGCAGCTTTGAGCGCGGTCTGAGCCAAATGAACTCGGTTTATACAGAAACGTAGTTTAACTCCATCAGCCTCAACCTGAACAAGCAGAATACCTTTTATCTCCCTATCTCCCTGTGCCTCTTCTCTACCCTTGTCTTCCATCCTCTTCTCTTTTCTTTTCTTCTCTTCTCTTCTCTTTCCCCTAGTCTCTCCTCTTCTATTCTCTTCTCTGCTCTGCTCTGATATCCCCTCTCTTCTCTGTGATGGCTCTGCTGCAAGGTGTTGTTGATGCTTTCCCCTCTATCTTATGTTTCAGGATGTTTCTACTTTACCAGCATACAGTAGCATAATGTCACAAAATTGGTCTTGTACAATATTTCACTCAACTCTTGTTTAGTTTGCCTTTTAAACATCTGGTTATTTTGTGCTACTTCAAACACAGGGTTAAAGTCATGCATATCTGTTGTAGGGGTGGGATGGTTACTTGTTTTAATGATACACCATGGTAAAGCTCCCAATAATATTCACTATGTCAAATGTTAATTACCCTGAAAAGCGTATACAATTAGCATCTTTTTGAAATGCGATGGTGCAAGTAAATTGCTGCTTTAGTCTCCCTGCAAAGCACGTGCCAGGACAACATGTTTACACAGTTACAGTGTGAACACCAGACAGTAGAAGTGCTGGTAATGATTTTGTGTCTCATTAACTGGTCCTTTACATTTTGGAGTTGTGAAGAAATACAGAGGGTTCATTACAAAAACTTGCACAGCATATTAGTTTTTTAGTAAAGTACATTTACATTACATTTTTCCAATGCTGTGGAAATATTGTGATAATTTTAGTCAATGCTATCCTTCATACTGTCACCCTTACTCTTACCTTTAAAGGGCCCATATCCTCCATTGTCCTGTGTTTTACCTGAGATCCCTTAATGATGTTTGTGTGACTTTATGCACCAAAAACCCAAATCCTTTTTTTATGTGGGACAATTTTAGAACCCTCTTGTTATCACTTAGAATTAAACAGGCCGAATCCATTACTATGATTTTCAGACTGATGTATGCTAATTAGATCTTCTAATTGACTCTTCTGCTCTATTGCTAGTTCACAATACACTCTTGACTAAAGCACTTCACATAACCTCAACCTGGATGAGCTGTAGGCTTAATCATTGGATATATCTAATTTCACAGAATGAGTGTTCGGACTAATATTTATCACCTGGGGCAGCTGGTGGCCTGGTGGTTAGGGAGTTGCCTGTGATCAGCAGGTTGTTTGTTCAAATCCCAGGACTGCTACTTCTGAGCTACTCTTGAGCAAGGTGATGTCCTTGTGCACTGTTCGTTGCTGCCCGCTGCTTCACTTGGTGAATGGGTTAAATGCAGAGAAAGAATTTCACACTGTGTGCTGTGTTCACTATAAGGGGTCACTTTACTTTATGCATTTACACGTGGCACTTAAATGCATTGCTGATCAGTCAAATTGCTGGGTGGCATGTTATATACAAATAAGCTAACACAAAAAATGCAGTTTCCAGTGTTGCTTCATGTCTTTTTTTGCATCACAGGCCTGCACTGACCATCAGTAATCAGTAGCTAGCATTAGTTATCAGCATCATGAACCATGCACTTAAAAAACATAGGCTGTATATGTGCATCCACAAAGCTGCCAGGCAACTCTGTAGCTACAGTCAAGTCTCTCAGATTGTATGTGTCAATCACCTAAAGCCACGCCTGTTTAAATAGCAGCAAATTAGTTCCAGTGGTGATTATGTGTTACAGGGAAGCAGTCAAGGGGTGCTCTCTTATCCTCAATTGGAGACTTTTGGAGCATTTACACTATATTGCACTGCTAAAATGTGGCTAAAATGCATGTCAGACAACCTGCTGAAGTGACTGGTGCATTTAAATGCATGGGGCACCTGGTGGTTTGGGAGTTGCCCCAGCGACTAGAAGGTTGTAGGTTCACTTTCCAGGACTGTTAGTGGCATCACTGAGGGACGCTTGAGCAAGATACCGTCCCCACACACTGCTCCCCTGGCTGTTTCCCCACACACTGCTCCCCTGGCTGTTTCCCCACACACTGCTCCCCTGGCTGTTTCCCCACACACTGCTCCCCTGAGTTAAAAGCAAGAAGAATTTCACACTAGAAGACACTTCTTTACACACTAAATCTTGATACTCACAATGCATGAAATGACTGTCATCACAAAATCAAAATGCTTTCAGAATGGCCTGTATGGACTGTGGCATAAATGATGCATTACCCATGTTTACATGCTACATCATACGGATGTTTTATTTGAATATCATTTTTCAGTGATATATAGGCCCTTTAGCTGATTAGTAGTGAGCAGTGAGTGATACATACACAAATATTGAACTCCTGTAGTGGTTTCACAGTGCGGTTGTTTTGCAATCATGGATCTGAAGGCACATTACTGAAGCAAATCAGAAACAGTATTAAAGTCCTCATGCACTTGTTCTCACAACTCAACTCTCTCTTTCCCCTCTCGGCTGAAGTGTAGAAAACAGATATTTAGCCTTGCTGTGTTTTGTCGGTACGTTTGTAATGTTTGTATTGTATTTTGATTCTGTTCTCTCCCAGATAATCTGGTTTGATTATTTTATAAAAGGTCAGTGGATATTATTCTTAATAATTATTAAGAATAATTATTAATATCCATCAGGCCTTCCAAATGTATAAAATGTACAGTTTGTTTAAATATTAATTATTATATGTAATTCTCTCATGTCTCAGAAAATAAAGTTCTCAAATATTAGTCACGTGTTTGTCCTTGTGTGTGTGTGTGTGTTTCAGATGGGAATATGTCTCCTAATACATTGGTCTATCAAAATGTGATAAAGATTTTACAAAGCAGTTTGTGGAAGAGTTCCATCAACATGTACACATTTAGTACAAACCCGAGAAAGACGTTGGACTGAAATCAATGGTGGTTCAACATTGCACCCTAGTGGATGAGCAGCAAAATAACATGACTTCTGAACTTCCCCAGGATTGTTCATGTAAACTTTTTATATGATCAATATCTATTGAAAACTGGAAAAAAATCTTGAGTCATCCCTGGATAAACACAGTATACATTACTGGAGGTAAAGAATATGGACATCTAGGTTTTTTTTTAAGCTAGCTAGCAGGTAATTTTTTTTTTATTCTCAGTTGTCAATCTACAGCACAAGAGCTACAAAACTTAAAAAACTGATCTACTGTTGACATTTAAATTGCTTTCCAGGATTTATTAAGCTCAATGTAAATACTCCTCTATAGTGTTGAGCCAAGGATCCCTCCACCACCCCTTAAATCCAGATATTTAGCGTCTGAAATTTGCTTCTCTTTTGCACTGGAGCGGTAACTCACCAATTAGCATCGTACAAATTGCATACCAAGATCATCACGTTTCATTTGTAACTGCAGGCTCTTAAAACAGATATTAATCTTATATTATGCAGTACTTACCTACTGAAACTAATATACAAATTGGTTCAACGCACTTGATTCATCACCCAATAAAAATTGAAATATAGCCATACTATCAGTTACTATATTTGGTATGTACTATAAATGATTAAGCATCTAATAATGCCTTCTATAGATTATTCAGGGAAAAATAAGCTTGAGCCAAACTCAGCCTTTTCTCACTTTGGTTGTCTTTTAATCAGCACCCGTTAGTACAGTTCCATTTAATCAAACTGATATATACAATGAAAAACCCTCACTGTTACCTGCAGTACGTTTGGTAGGCTGCTCATGAAACAAGAGGTAGCAGTGTGTGTGTGTAATGAAAACCCACAAACTGAACAGATTCCAGGCTTATGAACAGTCTTTGTTCACTAGTACCTTGACCTCCATAACATGCATGATATAACTCTGATTCTCAAAAATTCTCTCAAGAATTACAGTCTGTTTAGAGAGGCTTATTACATTTTACAAGGCTGAGTGCAAAACATTGCTTATATGAATGCATTATTTTGAGGCCTATTTTCTGGGCCTAACAGAACATGTCCCGAAGACAGGGCTGTATACTGCCATCTAGTGAGGTAGAGCACATTTATTACTCATGGATTAAAAATTTAAAAAGTATAAGTTGCAATCTGAGGTTACACTTATTTTTTTTACTTGTTTGAAGAATAAAAATGAACAATATGGCCTATGCTGTCTTGGTCTTTGGTATGCCATAGCTTTTATGCCAGAATTCTGGATGTTCCTCAGCATTTGATTTGTTTCCCTTAAAGGCATGTGTCCTTCGGTCCCAATTATTCTTCTCCTGACATCAATGCTCGATTAAAAGATGTACAGCTGTTATTGTTCAATGCCCTATTTTCTAAGTCAGTACAGTGCTGTTTATACTGGATCATTTTGTATGAAAGTAGACACAGCTTTTCCAGTGTGGCAGTGGGGAGAGTGTAAGAGAGAGTAATGCTGACTTGGAACAGGTCTGAACTGTTGCCGTGGGTTAGGAGCGTTTGCTCTTGCGGACGTAGCTCTGGTAGTAGAAGTTGCTGAAAAGCAGGATGAGGCTGAGGCAGTAGGCGAACACAACCGTATTCATGGAGTCGGGGAAATCACACTCGGTGAACAGGTTGTAGCCAGTGTGTGTGGTCAGAAGGACAAACTGGAGCTGAAAAACAAAGACAAGGCACATTTTCAAAACGAGAAGCTGAAAAAGTTTTTTTTTTTTTTACAACCTTTTTCTCTGTAAAATTCTGCTCGCTGTCAATAAAATGTTCTAGTAAATGGTTTTTGCAGTGTGACTCACAATCCTTCAAGCAAGAATTTTATTGTGACAACACAGGTGTTTTTTTTTAATAATTCATTTTGAAACTTTGTTGCTTTACATCTCGACTGGTCATCGACCGTTACACCAACAAGGACTTTAATGACACTACATTGTGTTACACAGACTTTCAAATGGAGTTGGTCCCCCTTTGCAGCTGCTATAATGGTGCCGCCCCCATGCTCTGGAGTCTGAGGGTAACTTGTTTTTCTATAACAAACTAGATAAAACATGAATGCCCTGCAGTTGCAAATAGTTTAGTTTTATATTTGATTTGATTACATTATTGATTAAGTTGAGATTAAGTTGAAACTGCAGTTGTGTAACTGTGTTAAAAGGGACACTGCTGTTAAAAACATCCTTATTTGTTTAAAGTGCTTGCAAAGCAAATATTATTGAACTTTTGTTCATAGAGCAGCATTTTAAAAATAAAAGTGCGCAATACACTACTTTTGAATTCATTATTCAATTCAGCGTATAACAATGCGATAAAAACCATGGGATTAATCGTGATTACAAAATGTAATCAGTGCTCAGCATTAATATTCAGGTTTGTATTTACCAGCTGGAGGGAGGTGAGGTAGCGTTTCCACCACAGATACTTCTGCATATGAGGGCCCAGAGCTGCCAGCCCATAGTACGAATACATCACGATGTGGACAAATGTGTTAAGTAGGCCAATGAAGAATGCTGCAGCAAACAGTAAGTGAATTTCTCAGATGGAAATTATATGACAACAAACAAAAATGGTTTCCAAATAAAAATATACAAATGCATACACTGGCCCCCGGCTACATATTTGACTCCGGCCCACCAGTTGAAGATCATGGTACCGTGGTGGTACACATGCAGGAAGGTCAGCTGGTTGTTCTTCTTCCGTAAAATGAAAAAGACCTGGTGATCACATAGGAAAAAAAAGGTGAGAGGAAAGAAAAATACATAGCAATTATAATACACTTGCACATTAAATGACAATGTTTATGGACACCTACTGGAACCAGAAGTATTAATAGGAAATTTGGCTCAGAAACTCCCTCTGCTCTTCTAGGAGAACTTTACACTGGATGTTGGAACATTGCCGTCAGAATTTGACTGCTTTCAGCCATGAGAGCATGAGGGAGATCAGGATCTGATGTGGGGTAATTAGTGCTCGATCACAAACATCACACAAACTCAAAAGTACTGAATGGATCTCCAACACTTGTGGGACTAATAAAGGTTTATCTTCTATCTTATCACTCCAGGGAACTCAGTGCCACTGCTCCACAGCCCAGTGCTAGGGGGTGGATTATATTCCTCTAGCTGATGCTTGACTCTTCATGGAGATTATGCTAGTTGTGTGTGTGCAATTGAACTGCTGTGGCTGAATGAGAGGGTGTGTCTGGTTACCTTTGGACAAGCAGTATTTTTTATTATCGTCACATTCAGTTATGAAAGCCTTTATGAAACCATTTTTATTTAATAACTTTATTTTTCCAAATATCCAATGTGCCCTCCTCTTCCTTCGCAAACTGATTGTGTTCAATGTATTTAGAAAAATCTTAAAGCACTGAGACATTATTACAGCTTTGCATATCCACACCTTTTGAGATTTAATTACTTACCGTGTCACTGAGCTCGATAACCTTGGAGAAGAAAAACCACCAGCACACACTGGCCATCTGTGAAAAGATGTAAAAAAAGACACCTTTAAAATGATACATATTAAGAAGTGGCTGTCCAATTGAACTGAAATGTCGTCGTGTTTGCCTTAGAAAGCAAAGTATCGCAAAAACCTGAGCCCAAGTTGTTCTTTTCTGTGTAGTGACACAAAAAGAGTAATCCACAGTACCTATTTACTTTAACTACAAACGATGCAAACAACAAAGGAACATGCTGCTAAACACTTTACAGGTTAGCAGGCATTGCATTTTCAGATCAGTGACAGAGGTAATTACCCTCATGGCCAGTGGACTGGTGCTGTAGTCAACAGGCTGACACAGGTAGCTGTAGTTTGACAGGAAAGAAGTCACTAAAAACTGAACAAGAAAAAAATGAACACAATTTAAGGCTGCATGTAAGACAAACTAGCTTTATTTTTGTTATTTTTGTTAAAAGTGTATGCACATATTATATAAAGGTTAGAATAAAAGGCTAAATGAGATGTAGATTAGATTAAACTACGTCATGGTGCAGAGTACAGGTACAAATCAATAAACAGCAGTTAGCATCTAACCACAAGTGCAAAAAATACTATGACTTATGACATACAGTACTGGGACACTTGACCGTTACACCAAAAGGGACTTTAATGACATGACTTTAGTGCATTCAAAAACTTAGACTTTAATATGGAATTGGTTGCCCCTTTGACGCTATAACAGCTTCCACTCTTGGAGCTGGAATGGAGACTGCAAGCCAACATCAGTGTCTGACATCTTAAATGCTACAGAATGAATGGACACAAATTCCCACAGAAACTCTTGTGGAAAAAAATCTTGTGGAAAGTCTTCCAAGAAGAGTTGAAGCTGTTATAGCTGCAAAGGGGGACCAACACCATATCAATGTATTTTCATGCAATGTCATTAAAGTCCATGTTTGTGTAATGCTTACGTGTCCCAATGGTAAAAGAATGAAAGAAATAACTAATAAAAAAGACAGTAAAGGAAACAAATAGCATGTTACCTCATGGAACATATAAACAGATAAGCAAACCATGGAAAAGTTATAAACTATGAGAATAAGTCTGAGGTCCACTGGTTCCCTGTGTCTCATGAGTTTGGGTCCGACCCAAAGGACACCAAGATAACACAAAAAAATATAAAATACAGGCATGGGGGAGTACACCAGAAACCATGGGTCAGTCCGCTTATCTGCAAAGAGGAGAAAAAGACTGTACAATTAACAATTTACCACTCGTTACACTTAGAAACCGAGACGAGATGTTAGCATCAAGATAAATTATATGGCATTATGCTTTTTGGAAAACAGTACAAATTAAGAATTAAATTCAAGTCCCTAACCCTTGCCTACAGTATTATTCCGGCTTATGGTTCTACTCGCTCCCTCTGCTCCTGCACGGAACATCGTCTGGCTCTGCCATCCATACACACAAGATAAACTCATTGAGGACACTCTGGTTCTCACCCTGTCCTGACACTTGAATGTTTCCTCAAATTGTAAGTCACTTTGGATACAAAAAAACATCTGTCAAATGAATTTTTATGTAAGGTAATGTAATGCGATCCCTCTCTAGCTTCAAAAATTTCCTGTAGACTCATCTGGTCAGAGAGCATCTCATCCTCTAATGTACTCAGTCTTGCGTTCCAACTCGCTCCCCCCGCTCCTCCAAAGAACAACATCTGGCTCTGCCATCCCTACACACTAGGCAAACCCAGTCCAGACTCTTCTCTTTGGTGGTTCCCTGATGGTGGAATGACCTTCCTAAGCCGACAGGAACAGCAGAATCCCTCTCTATCTTCAAAAACTTCAAGAAGACTTCATTTCACAGAACATCTCCTCTCCTGATGCACTTCTTACATTACTCTTACCTAAAGATTTTACAACTTAGTACTCTCTGGTTCTTACGCTGTCCAAAAACCCTAGTGTTCCTCATATTGTAAGTCACTTGTAAATCACTGCCAAATGATTGCAAGGTAATGTAATGTAATGTAATGCAAATAAGATAAAATATCAGTCCAGCTGACTGGCTCTCACCTCCATTCTCCAGAATCCACTGGTGCATGGACTCAACCCTGAGCAAAACTGAATCGGAGGCTGAAGCCATCGAGAAGACAGAGAGAACAGCCTGCCCTGTTCAAAGGTGGGTCATTCACACAAACATGCAAGAAAAGCTGGTAAAACAAGTTCACACGGGTCAGTATGAGGTTAAAACGAATTCATTTGACAAACTTCTCCTATTTAAAGCCAAAAGGAAGCACTTTACACCTCAACAAGAAAGGACTTATGTCTTATGTAAATGACCTTCTTGTCTCTATAGGTGCAATAAAAATAGGGTTACTGTATCATGGTTCTTGGTTTTAAACATTGTAATGCACAAACATGGTCTTAAATCGACTTTTGGGGACTATTCGCTGTCCAAAACAGATCAAAATTAAATAAAAACTCACCTATGCCACCTTGACGTCCCTGTCTTCTTGTATTTTAATTCCACTCTACAGAGTTTAGACGCCACCAGTGGTTGTTTACTATCCCTGGAGATAAATCACAGTCATTCGTTTCTTATAAATGTACAGCTTTTTGGAGAAAGGGTTCTAGGTTAAATAAGGCTTCCACAGACGAATGTATTTCTGCAAAGCTGCTCAAATGTTGGGTTTCTGTTGTGAGTTGGTTTCAGTTCAGTTTAAAATGACTTAACGCGAATGCTCTTATTTTGAAGGCCATGCACGCTCCAGTCATTTGCCGCCAATATACACTATATGGACAAAAGTATTGGGACGCCAAAAGGGACTTTAATGGAATTGCATGCAAATACATAAACTTTAATATAGGATTGCAGCTATACCAGCTTACACTCTTCTTGGAAGACTTTCCACAATATTTTTGAGTGTACTTACATTTATACTACACTAAATCAACTACATTTATACTACACTAAATCAACTACATTTATACTACACTAAATCAACATTTGGTTGCTAGAAAGTGAAAACCAGGTAAATAAATTCAATTAGGAACATATTTTGCTGTAAACCATTCAGCAACATCTATTTACATAAATACATTTGCAAATAATTATCAGTCAGGATTTTTTCTGTCGTGGCGCCTAAACAGTGGAATAACTTGCCCTTGCGCTTTAGAGGCCCCCTCACTGTCAACTTTTAAAACACGTCTTAAAACCCATTTTTATTCTTTGGCTTTTGGTCTCAGTGAGACTTAGTTTTTATCCCTTGTAATAAATTAACTTATTTGCCTTTTTTTTTTTTTAATGAAACTTGATTATTTAGTTTCAATGTAGAGCACTTTTTGTCAGCTGTGGTTGTTTTACAGTGCTTTATAAATAAAGACGATGATGAGTTTCAAAATAAGCTTTAAAAAATCAGCAGTGTTCATTCTGTAGAGAATTTGTTAAGTCAGAGGTTTGAGCCCTTCCCCCAAATGTGTCCACAAACTCTTGATATGCTAAAGCATTAAGATTGCCCTTCGCTGAGAGGTGTTTCTCAATACTTTTGTCCATGTAGTGTAAGTTAGGAAAGGACTTTAGTTATCCTGAGGAGCCTTTCATTTGCATTAGCATGCTCAGTGCAACAAGAGAGAATAAAATATATTAATCAATGCTTTTTAAAAATTGAAAGCAATAGTGCAACACAATTACAAGAACATTATTGTAACAAAACAGGGTAACTGTAATATTGCTGCATGTAAACATTTAGTGTACTGTACCAGCAGATCAGTAGTGCAGAACGACGTATGAAAGTGACTGTTAATGCAATTAAAAAATATATATATTAATATTTTTTGTTTTTATTTCATTCACACCAAGTAACATTTTACGTCATTTTTGCATTACTGATCTGCTGGTCCTGAATACTAAATCTAACACACAGCAATGGCATTGGACATTCCATAACAAAGTCACCTGGATCTCCCAGTTCATCTTATGAATTTTTCTCAAAAAGATCCATGTGAAAATGTTTGTTAAGTTTTTATGATCTTTTAAAATCCCATACCATTTCACCAAATACCTTTTTAGTAATACATTTTTAGTGTGTTAAGTCTAAAAGCTAAACACTTCTGACTTTTCACTGGATTGAGTTGAAATTTGTTCTCAACCTGCTTGAAACTGAAAATAATGTACATGTATTTGTGTAAATAGATGTTGCTGAATATTTTACAGCAAAGTTGTTAATTTTCCTAAATGAATTTATTCACCTGGGTTTCACTTTTTTGCACATTTTGATTTAGTGTAGTATTAATGTAGTTCTTTAGCACTGAGATCTTTTGATTGTTTGCTTTCAGCTGCACTGCCAAGCACTGAAATGCCTCAGGATTGGGTGTTTTTATGCAGAACTAAAAGTGATTACAGTCGATCACAGATGGAAACCAATTAGCTTGGTAATTAGTTACACCAGATTTTTTAGGAGGTAATTCTGTTTTTTTTCTGAACTATTGCTATAATTTCTTTCACTTGAATGTTATAAATTGCATTAAGTAAATACTGCTAGAAAAAATGTGTCTTCAATTCAATACAAAGCAACAAGAATTTCATTGCACAGAGACATGCAATTTCTTCTGTACATATGACAATAAACACTGTGAATCTTGAATCTTGAACAAGATGTGAATATTTTGAAGGGGCCAATTCTGTTCTACAGATGCTGGTCATAAAATTAGAATATCATGACAAAGTTAATTTATTTCAGTAATTCCATTCAAAAGGTGAAACTTGTATA
>JBBJLR010000018.1:16608394-16625521 GCA_037577145.1 Brachypetersius gabonensis
ACTTGTTTTTCAATAACAAGCTCGATAAAACCTGAACGCCCTGCAGTGGCAAATAGCTTTGGTTTTATATTAGATTTTATTACATGAATGTTTTTACAGAAATATTTGAACTTCAGCTGTGTGACTGTGTTAAAGAGAACACTGCTGTTAAAAATTCCCTTATTTGTTTACAGTCTTTTTTTTTACAGTGTTATTCCACTTTTGCCATTAATAAATATAAATCTGCACAAAACAACTATATTTGTCTACTCCTATGTTGATAAGAGTATTAAAAACAGTATGTTTAGTACAGGTGCGATTAAAGGTGCAATTAATCGCGAGTTAACTATGGCAAACATGAGATTATTCGCGATTAAATATTTTAATCTACTGACAGCCCTAATATATATATATATATAAATTCGTGTTTTTTCTTCTCTCTGCCCTCGCTTGTGTATGCAATGCAATCTCTGCCTCTGATTGGCTCACACTGACACGCATTTCTTCGTTGAACCAATTATTATAGTCCCTTCATAAAAGGGTCAGTACTGTTGGCGTGAGGGGAATCTAAACATGAGACCACAACAACACCAGAGACATACAGCATAGAAGACTGACACACACTCGCAGTTGTACACTTAAATTTACCAGCCTTTGTTTTGTTTTGTTTAATTGTCGTGTTGACTGTTAATGTTACAGAGAACTTTCATAAAATTTGCTCAATGTTGGACGCCTGTGTTCCTCTGTTGAGTGTGCGATGACATCACCAAACGACTAGTCGACTCAACTTAGACTTTGCTGACCAACTAGTCGACTTGAGTCATTAATATATACATATATATATATGACAAAGGACATTGAAATTAGAATGCTTCTGTGACTCTCTGTGACATTTGAGGTGTATATGTATACAAAAAGGATGAAAATACCCCCCTCAAAAACAAATAAATGATGTTTGCTGTTGTGTTACCAAAAAGTACAAAATGCATGGGTGTGTATTCGTGTTCACACAGTTTTATTACTTTTCAGTTACTTTACTCAGTAAATGCCTATAATTTGAAACCAGCCTCATAACTGAAGCCAAAACGGTTTTTCAATGGTCTGTGCATTTATTGGACACTATCAAACACTACATACCAGTACATACAAGTCAATGTAATTATTGGACAGATTGCCTTATGCGTAACTCAGGCCAGGGCACGGGGAACCTCCTTCATTATATATCATGAAGTTACACAACTCAATACATCAGCATAAAGATTTTTAAAGACTTTTCACAGCTGTTCATGTCTTTCAGTGGCTAGTTTAAAGTAATGTGCTCTTTCAACAGCATAGTGGACGCAATAGTTGAAAAAAGATTAAATAAACAGATTCAGGGTTCATTTGATCTTATCTTTGATTAAAGGAATTCTGCTCATCAGTCAGAATTAGGTATTGAGTGGGGTTTCGGACTTGTGTGCCTGCATCCTGACTGTGCGCTAGAAGGCTGGATGAAAGGGCTGCATGTCCGTACTGAGAAAGAATAAAGAGGCTGATTTTTTCCTTTTACTTTTTGGCGTCCTGGACCTTCTCAATTTCCTGTGGGAGAAAAAGAAAACCATTTGAGTCTTTTAGAATGGTGATGAGTGCAAAGCAAATACGGTCAAAGCATAAACAGCTAAAATTGTTATATCCCTATACTTTTATTTCTGAAACATTTAATCCAGCCTTAAAACAGTCCTGAATTTTGCTATCAGTAATACTGTTAGTTAAGTGGACAGCCTGTAGACCCCAGGGCTCCAACAGTCTAACACAGGTACTTCTTGTTTACTCCTTTTGAGAATTACCTCAATAAGAACACTTTTAAGCTTCTCGTAGGCTTCATCCAAGTCATCGTTAATGATGACCAAGTCAAAAATGCCTGGCTCCTTACCTAAATGTGCAGAGAGAGAAATATAACTTACACTGAAAAAGAAACTGTAAACAGAACCAGAATGAGAGAACGAATGAACTGATGTGGTATTTACTGAGCTCCATGTCGACCCGGGCTGCCTCCAGACGTTTCTGTAAACTCTCCTCTGTTTCCGTCTTCCTGTCTCTTAGACGTTGTTCCTGAAAGGCACATATACTGATTTCAGTAGGTGTACATGTCAGTTAGTTTATGTACGTGTGTATTGTATATACTCTTTTGTATTGAAAGGGGAAAAAATAAGAGATCGCTTTTCCCTTTTTTTCTGTTCACTGTTTGTACAATTTGCGGCAGTGTGTGTGTGTGTCTATAATTCAGGTTGCTATTCTTTAATGAGCTATTGTAGTGTGAGCTCTGTAAAAAATGTAAAAATGTGTTGTGAGTGCAGTAGTGTGTGTAGAGCAGCTTTTCTATGAGCGCAGCTTCACATTTGATTCAGTTTCTGAAACAGAGCTCACGCATGCCCTTAACATGAATATTAACATTACTATTTTGTTGCAATTGTGAAATAATATGAGTGTTGTGTAGTTTAACATTTCCAAGGTATAATTTCTATGTATTATTTAACATTTTTTTGCAAATATGTTTTTATTTGGAATTTTGAATCAAGTGTGGTATAAAACAACAGTGGCGTACACATTTTACACAGTCACACTCTCAGAAATGACAAGATCCCTTTTCTTTCTGAAGATGTGTGTTTTTGATGGTGAAGTGTATTGGCTTTCAGGCAGATGTCCCAATTGGTGTTGATGTCAATTATTTCAATTTTGGTTTCAGAATCTTCAAGATCTGTTTTGGCAAAGCTCAATAGAGGCTTAATGTGACCTTTCATGTATATATATATATGTGTGTATGTGTGTGTGTGTGTGTGTGTGTGTGTGTGTGTGTGTGTGTGTGTGTGTGTGTGTGTGTGTTTTATCAGTGGCCACTCTATATTACCAGTATCTCCATTGATGGCGGCTGGATGGATATATAGATGGGGTTCAGGTCAGTCTGCTTGATGTTTTTCACTCCTTGAATATCAACGTCTAGGATGCAGATCAGATTCTGGGCCTGAACATCCTCTATAGAGGACTTGCTGAACAATGGAATGACAGAGAATAGTAAATTAAGGACTGATACTACATTAGATTGCAAATTAAATCATGCAGAGGAATTTTCAGCTTAAACTGTCTTTAACTACTAAGGAGTAATGTAGAGGGCTTTGACTCTAGTTTTACTGGGGCCAGTCCAAACCTCAGAATCATCCCAGAAATCAGAGGTCAAAACATCATCAGACAGGCATGCACTAGACAAACCCCTGTTTTTTCTTCATATACAGTGCAAAAATAAGAGAACACCATTTCCTTTATTTAGTTTACAGTCAAAATGACTTGTTAGCAGAGCTGGTCCTGATGACAACGGGACCGTGTGCAAAATATCAAACCTGAATAGAAAGAGGGGAGGGAAAGCGATTTAATTTTGTCGATTTAAATTAGGTCGACAGAGGGTGCGGGAGTAATTAACTGCAGTGGGGCTAAGGGGTTAAACTGTGTAAATTACAGGTGATATATAAAAGAATAACCCCTTTTAAAAGATTTACATTTTGATGCTTTGAAGCCTAAAATAAAGACACAAACACACACACACACACACACACACACACACACACACACACACACACACACACACACACACACACACACACACAGCACTTTAGTTGTATTTGATGGATAAAGGTTCACCCCCTGTGTCAGTAATTGTGGAACCACCTTTTGGTTTAGTTACAGCCTTGAGACTGCTGGAATACTACTTTACCAACTTTGCATGTCCAGACTATGTCCACTGTTCTTTAGAGAACTCTCCATCTCAGGCACATTGCTGACTACTGGTGGGCTACAGTCAGTAGTGTTTAAGTCTGGGCTCTGACTGGGCCACAAAAGGACATTCACATTTTTCTCCTTTAGACACTGTGTGGTCAGTTTTCTGTGTCCTTCAGGGTATTATCATGTTGGATGGTGAACCTTCCTCCCAGTTGACACATTTCTAGCAGAGGGCAGCAGGTTTTCCTCAAGAATCTGGGACTTACCAAAGCCTTTTATTTTTTGCATCCATCTCCTGACTTGTGCCTGTCCCTAACTTTATCCCTGAGGTCTTTTCACTGTTCCTTGCCACCCATAATTCATTGTTTGCTTTCAATTGAACAATCAAGCACTATAATGTCACAAGAGCTGTTTTTAATCAAAACACTTACCGTTGAAAACAGATAAAAGCCAGTAAGCTTGGTGTGCACTAGTTAAACAAGTATCCACCTTTTATTTTTCTCCTAAACTGTTGCTAAAATATTTGCCACTTGGGTGTGGATTGTTGAGAACTGAGTACAAATTCAGCGACAAAACCGAAAAAGAGATTATTTTCTGTACAATCTAAATACTTAAAGAACTACTATCAGATTGCTCTTATCAAAATAAACTTTGCCTAAAAAAAATGCCTAAAGCAAGGCTTAAAATGAAGTCCCTTAGTCACTGTTCCTACTGTGGCACTGTGGATTAAGAAGCTTGTGGGATTAGGGATGAATGCCAGGTCTAGTGGTTATTTTCCTTAATCTTACTAAGATTAAACGCAACACCATGAGTACAGAGCAACAGAGGCCAGTTCTTTTAAACCAACACGAGACCTAGCAGCCTCAGTAGCACTGTCTGACCTTAGGTAATGAAAAGGTTATCTCACATGATAGTGAAGGAGGACAGACTTCTCCCAGCCTTATATATAATGCATATACATCAAGAACACATATACATCAAGGGTTTTATTACTATAAAACCAATTATCTTGCAAATAAATATATAAATTGTTTTTAGTATTAATTAGTCTTAATACACACACACACACACACACACACACACACACACACACACACATATATATATATATATAAATGAATTTGCATGTATATGATCAATTCTTTTACCTCAAATTCTTAACTACGGAATCTAAAATATCTCATTTAAATAATATTTTAACTATATATTATATGAATATTAATTTAAGTAATTATATGACAGTAGCATGCTTGGTTAAAAATAGCTTACTAAAAAATGCCTACATGACAGGTGATTCCAACCCCCTCCATAAGGTTTCCTGCTTGGTAAGTTTTTAAATAATTACTAGCTTGGTGTTATAATAAAAGGAGTTTACCTTGTGCCATACATATTCCCAGAGAACTCTGCATTTTCAATAAATTCACCGTTGTTGACGGACTCCTGCATTTTTTCCCTGGTGACGAAGTGGTAATCTGCAGCAGAAACAGATGGAGGATTACTGGTAAGACTCAGTAAGTTAAGAAGGTTTCTTAAAGGCTACAGAAGGAGAGTCCCGGTGTTTCTCTCTAATCTATAGAAAACCATCACTGAAACTGCACACATCTTCAGACACATCTACTCGACTTCTGGTGTAGAGGTATGAGATAACAGAGATTTCCCTGCCAATCAAAAAACACACTTGATAACGTATGTTTTTTTCAGATAGATATAGGACTTTTGTATCAATCAACATCAATGAGACAAAAAAGGTCATTCCACACCATTTTACCCAGGAGCCAGCAGGCCACACCATGGATTTCCATCATGCAACAATGTCATTCATGCAACCATGCATGAATTTTTTTCTTTAATAAAGAAAAATTCTGTTTTTCTAAGTAGTGCTTTAGGATTTTCAGATTTTTAGTCAAGTGCTCAGAAAATATTCAATCATGGAGTAATTTCCCTAATTTAGTTTTCAAGATAAATAACTGTCTTTATTCAGGAGAACAAGAGACACATTTGAGAAACTATAGAAAAAAAGTAAAACAAATACATTTTTTGGTTTGGTGAAAATGTGTTCTGCGTAAAACTCAGCAAAAAGTATATGACAAAGAATTAAAAGATGACAAAGCTTCCATGCTGTGACATTAAAAAAGAACACTGGCATTATAAAAACACTCCATTACTCACGAGAACACATCAACATCAAAGGAGTTTTAGGGCAAAATAATGTATTTATACAAAATAAAAACGATTTTTACGTTAGATGAGGAAAACTTTTTCATGGTTTCATTTGCAAAGCAGAGGAATTTCATAAAATCCATGACCTAGGTGAGTTGCTGTGGAATGACCTATAAACACCACAGTGAAAAGCTCTGTGGCCCCATATTTTTATGCTGTTGTGTGATCATGAATATTTTTCATCTAATGACATTGTGATGTGATCAGTATCATTTAAATATAGCCACTTACAGTATAATTCCACATAGACATTATTTCTCAGCTCCAATGCAAAGTGGAGCCTTTGGTGTGCAATTACAGTCAACTGCACAAGTTCATGCTCTTGTAATTATTCCTCCACAACAGCCAGGAGAAGGATTTCTAAAGAACATGCAGCATAACGTGTAACATTCACACTACTCCAGGAGCCACATTTCTACACAAGAAGCTAAATCAGTGGTACTCTAAAACAGTCCTCAAGACCCAGTGCACTTTTCGCTTGCTCAGACATGCCTGACTCTGGCTCATGATGTCCTAATGCCTTGAATCGGGTGAGTTAGAGCAAAGAAAACCAGTTGTGTTTGGTTTGAACTGGATTGAGAACCGCTGAGAAATCTCTCTATAGCAGGGGGCGCCAGTCTTACCTGCAAATGGCTGGAGTGGCTGCAGGTTTTTATTTTAAGCATGACCTCACCTGATGTAATTAAGTGGTTTTAGTCTTCAGGTGACTGAAAACGTGAGAATCTGCTTTGATTTAATAAAAACCTGCAACCCACTGGCCCTTTCCGGGTATGATAGGACATCCCTGTAGTATTTATAGGACACAGTCATTAGCATGACAACAATGTGTAGTAAGAACTTTATGCAAGGATGTGAAAAAAAGGGCAGATTTTTAAATGAATTACCATTTACTGTGTAGTTTGCACTGACAGAGTGTGGTGTCAGTTAGAAGGACGGAACTGACTGTATGAATTATAATTTATGAAGATACTATATGATAAATTATATCCATGTTCCATATGTATATGGATTATAGGATTAGTTAAACTGCAATGTTAATAATAATCACAACAAGCTACTCTTTGGGTAAGCTATGCAGAGTGTCAGCCAAATAAGTATGTGAAAATGAACAGTAGACTTTGGTTGCAACTGAATATAACATACATAATGTTCTGATATTAATCTGAACATGTCCAGATGATCTAATGCTTGGAAAGCCAAGTAGGTCAATTAACTATTAAGTTAAAAAAATTTTGATTTTAATGATTTTTCATAACTTCATAAATACAAAATTCTGTTTGTAATTGAATGCATGTATGTGATTTATTTTTATTACAGCATAAGAACTTTAATTTAATTTTATTACAGTATATCATACAATGGCTTTGAATGTGTCTCCTTTAGTTATAATCCAAGCAGCTGGTCTTCTTGCAATCATCTATTGACTAAGTATACTCAACACCTTCACTCTTTTCCATGCTGAGAACAAAACCTTGCATTTACTTGGACGTGCACCCAAAAGTATAGGGCTTTTGCATATTTGTAAAATTGAATAACTTAATAAAGCTTGTTGTGATGCTAATGGTTTGCCAGGTTTCAGTGTTTGGACCACAGGGAGAATCTTAAGGGTGAACACATAGGACACATATATAAAACACAGGGGGCTATTTTCAAAAGCTTTTTACTCCAAAGTGCACGTTGGCATTGAAATGTTGAGAACCAACATAAGTTCTAAACATCTAACAGTGGCCTAAAAATTTTTCCAGGGTTGAATTTGAGAAAGATGAAAGTAACCCCCCATCACTCTCTCTCTTTATGTTAATGATAATAACAATCTGATGTAACGATAAAGATTCAGTAGCTAAAATATGATCTACACCTTCAGATGATACAGAAGATAGGACGTCTGCTACAGGTAGTAACGTTGCCCCCAGAAGCATTGGGAGACAATTGAGTCCTACGGAGAAAACAACAAAAGGCACATTGGGGAGAAAAAAGATATTACCCCCATAATTTTTAGACACAGTTCACTTGGGAGTAAGAAGCGACAAAGCTTCAATGTCAGTGTGCTGTGAAGTCATGGTCAAGCCTCGTTCTGCGGGTAGAAGGGCTTTATCAGAAAGGGGATCCTGGGTAGAGTGTTTTGGTTGTTAAATACCTGGGAGACTCAACCAACATTTGCAGGACATCTACACCTGGGGATCATGACTTTATGTATTTGAAAGATTACAGATGTTGACAAGTCTGTGAAAGATTATTCTATGATGATTTGGAATCATGTGTTCTACTGAAATAGAATAATCTTTGTTTTACCACTGGAAAATGTTCTACATAAACGTTAACAATGAATTAAGGTTTCTAGATTTTGGTTTCTGTCCTACCTTTGCCATCCTCTTCTCCAGGGCGAGGATTCCTGGTTGTATCTGCAATAAAGAGAAGCAAGCTTGACCAAATGGATACAAGAGATTACAAGAACGTTTGAGCTCTAGTTTGAAGGCAGAAAAGTTTACTTACGGGAGACACTGAATCCGAAGACTCCCTCATATTCTTTCATCAGTCTTTTGAGAAGAGTGCTTTTCCCAGCCCCAGATGGGCCACTCAAAACTACTGGCCTGGGTCCTGACATTTGCCTGGGAAATGAACAAAACACTTTGGAAATTGCCCTGTTGGTTGTTTCAGCTTCAGACACCCCTCTATAACACCCCTCTTGATAAACGGGTCGTATGTGGAAAAGGCTAGTTAACAGCATTTCAGTTAACAGAGCTACTGCTTCTGCCACAGTCATGTTCACATATAAAGCGCTAAAGTTTTCCAGTAACTCTACTAATTTTGACAAAGTCCTAGTATTTGGGAAGAAAATAAAAATATTAGAGGGAGAGTTGGTGCAAGCTTATTTCTGCTGTGTCAACTTTTTCCCACATGCTTTAAAGCCTCAGATGTTTCTTTTAGTGAGTCTTTTCTCTATTTACAATAAACTCCTATTGCAAAATTGTTTATTGTTCTTCCTGTGTAAATTAAATCCCACTTTTGTTTAATTCTGCATTGTTGCATTTCTTATAGACCTTGCTGAGGAAGAAAATCAAGTATGTCACATAAGGGCAAGATAAACCAATAGAAGTTCATTGTCCTGCTTAACTTGATTTTGCAAGGCAACGTGTGGTACGTGTGTTGATCTAAAGACCTAAAGACATCCTAAAGAAGTCTCTCTAGGCCAGGGAAGAGGATTAGCTAGCCATAAGCCAGCAGAGACAGCAGAGGCCCAGTGACCTGATGCTTGCAGTGACCTGGACTGAGGCTTTAAAGTGATATTAAAGTGATGTAAATATAATTACAAAATTCCAATAGAAAATGTAAAGTAAATAAGAAAAAGCCCTGTAATGGTATATTTTTCTGCATAAAGGTACAAACAGTGTAAATATATCATCAGTGAATGAGGTCAGTGCAACTATACCTGCAATGAAATATATACCTTTTTATATAATATCATCACTGGAGGAAGAAAACATTGGGGCTTCGTTTTACTTTTTTCATATTTGGAAAGTATCAGCTGTGGTTTTGTCAAAATCCTATGGTAATCAGATCTATTTAAATGATTCACATAATTAAAAATAAAATGTTGTTGGAGATTCCAAGTTATACTCCAGCAGTGACTAAAAAAAATACCCTCCTTTGAGGGTACCAGACCAGAGACGGTTTAATACTTTTTCTGTAAGCATGGGTCTGTATATATACACACCTTGATATGTTTGAGTATGTGTATATATACACACCTCAAGCTTTACATGAGATTACTACTATAAAATAAACTTTGTTTCTATTGGCTTTGACACAAAAAACAGACTTAACTCTTTAACACCCTCAAACCAACTATTCTATAAAAGCGTCTATTTATTTTACAGACAGGCTATTAAAAAGGCTATTGGAATCTCCAAGAAAGTAGCTTGACATAAGAAGAAAGAGGTTTTATCTCTTATTGTAAGTTAATGTAAAAAATATTTAATTCGATACAACATTTAATTTGACATTAGAATTAAGTGGAGAGGGTAAAAAATGGGAATACAATAGACTGAGCTCTAAAGGCCCTGAAAGTGGTGGAATTTAAAAGAAAGAAATTTGCAGTCCTTACCTTGTCAGTGCTCGGGCAGATATTTCACGGACGAATGACTGTATGTGAGTATGTGTTTGTGTGTTTGTGCTTAACTCACTGACCTGCTGCTCCAGCTTACTGCCAGCAACAATTAGCACCTTAGCACCTCACGCCAGCCAATCAGATTGAAGGCTGCATGTGTTGCTTACCATCATGTACTAAGAAGTTATCAGCCATGAAGCTTAATCACAATGCATTTTATTTGGCCATTTTATCAGAAACACTTACCCCACTTTGGAGGTTCATAGTAACAGACAGTTGCCAACATCTCAGCTTCCCCTCTACCACCAATATGGACCACTGGAACACAGGACCCCTGATGACCAGATATTATTTGAATTGGTGGACAAATCTCAGCTCAGTAGTGAGAGTGGCATGCAAAAGTGATGTAAGTGTACCAGATGCAGGTGCACTTTTACATGTCACTGTCACTGCTAAGTGTTCAACCAGCAAAACCCCAACCAGGAGAAGCTCTGTGGTCAGACACTGATCACTGAAGAAGGGCTAGATTGGCTAACACAAACTAAGTATCAACAGATGGACTGCAGTGGGGATGGAGGGGCAAGTAGCCCACCGAATAAAACACTGGCCTGTGAACCTGGTGACCACCAAGTTGCAAATTCAACCCCCCCACTTTCTACCATTGTGTCCTTGAGCAGCACCAATCCCCCAGTAGCTAGAAGGGGACTGTCCTTTTAACTAATGACTGTAGGTCACTTTGGATAAGGGTGTCAACCAAATGCCCCCTTTCGAACATAATTATTCTTTTTATTCATTCTAGACTGCCATTGTGCCAATCTTATTATGATCATATGATTACAGATATCAGATAATGAGTCACAGTAATAATGTTATTGTAGCCCCGTCTGGTTGTTGGCGCACTATGTGCTTGTTGGTCAGACCTGGCTCACTGCTCTGGAAACTCTCCAATTGTTGATGAGATTGAGGTCAGATGACGGGCTCTAGAATGTCATTTCTAGAATGCAATAACACAAAACCTTCTCTTGCTTACCTCAATCCTAAAAATGCCTATTTTAAGGTATAAACCCTAATTATGCCTGCAAATATGCTCCCAAAACACTTTAATTTAATTTTAAACTCAGTTTAATGCGTTAGCCATAAAGACAATAATCAGAATCAGAAAACTTTATTGCTTACAACAACATTAGAATTAGTGGTTAGCATTAGCAGTGTGCAAACGTTGAAAGGAAATGTTAAAATAACTCTCTCTGCCCACATGATTAGACACGGCACAACATACTAATACTGAATAAACTGAGATAACTGTTAAAAATGGGGGGGGGTTAAACACTGAAATAGGAGGACAAGACAGAGCAGTCATGCTACATGCTGCAGCAGGCTTCTTCTTCTTCTTCTTTTTTTATGGCGGTTGACCACTTTTCAGTGTATTACCGCAACCACTGGACTGGTGGTGGTAATACAGTTCAGTTCTCAGAAAAAAGTGTTAGACTGAGGGATTACAGTATATAATACAGTAAATTAAATATGCGTGAAGAATCTTTTTGAACCTCCATGCCATAAAATGGTCAATAGCAATCAAAGGTGGAGCTAAAGATGTACATCCATGCAAAGAATGATTTAGAAAAAAAGTCTTTTTAGGAAAGTACAATGAGATCTATAACCTTACTATCTATAAGCCAACTGTCTGGACTGATTATAACATAAAGGCAGCATCCAAGAATATGACACAGATTGGTGCTTGGCAAAAAAAGATGAAGGAACTTGATCTTCTTGTCTACAAAGACCTTCTGTGGCTCATGGTACACGTCAAAGACTGGATGAGTGTTGAGAAGTATTGAAACAATTACACATGAACCTAAAGTCTCCATTGATTACAGGGTTCGAAAGCTCCCCAACACTGGGCTGTGGAACAGTGAAACTGCATTTTGTGGAGTTTCAGATGAGTTTGAGTGGTGACCTCTCTAATACCCATATGACTCAATCAAGTCAAATTCTAACAGTGATTCAATATCTAGTCATCCCAGAAGAGCAGAGGCTTTTACTGGATTAACAGGTGCTTACAAACCTTTGTACATACCCATTTATATTTCACTATTTAGAGTTATTACTGAAATTCTGTTTTCACAGCAATATAAATTTAAGAAATCAGAATCAGAAAACTTTATTTATCCTGGAGGAAATTGCTTGAAAAAAAGGTGTCATTGAGCCCAAAGTCCCTTGGTCATTCACCAACATGGAGAAGATAAGAGAACACACTAATGAAATTAAACAAACTTACCATAACCTTGATGGGTACAAGAAAAATACATGGTTGAAAATGTACATGTCAACTTTACATGTCTACTGTAAAGGAAACAATTTTTTAGCAACCAGAGCTCTTATGGGTCTACCTAGAAGATGATGCATGTTTGTTTTACCCCAACAGCATGACTTTGCCCATAAAAACTGGGTCATAGTTGGATCTTTAACAAGACAACAGTCCAAAACATACATCCAACTCCATACAGGAAGATCAATAATCCGAGAATCATGGCTTTGTAAAGTCCATCCCAGTTCATTCCAAGAGGACTAAAAACCCTGGAGGAGCTGGAAAGACTCTTGAGGAGTGGTCTCACATTGCAGTCTCATCTCATTTTATTACTGTTATGCTGGCAAATGGAAATTACACACAGTACTAAATGCAGACTTAATACAGTCATATAAACAAATATGGGATCAAATTAAATGCAATGCATAATTACTGTTTGCTAAATGTGCATATTTAGGAGCATAATATACTCCCAGTATATTAACCTGAATAAATAAATAGAAATGAAATGTGCTGTAAAATATGCAGAAAGGTGTCATACTTGTAAACTGAATAATTCGACCAAGGGTAGACAACATTTTGCATATGACTGTAAGCTATGAGCTAATTAACCAAAAGGCCTCAAGGGTGGCAATAATTGCAGTGTGTGAGTGTACATACATGGAAATTAGGCTGAAATCTCTCTCTCTCTCTCTCTCTCTCTTTCTCTCAGACCTCGTTAGATCACAACACGTCCCTGCAATGCGTGTTAAGTAGCTGTAAAATCTGCAGCAGGTGAGTGTTCTCCTGTGCAGCAGGATTTAATGACCCAGCATCACCTACACCCTGCCAAGACAGGACTAATCCAGCACTAACCTAAATCCTCTCAGACATACTGCTGTCCCCATGACTGCCACTCCATCACTGCTTTAGTTGCCCCATACAGACTTCATGTGAGGCCTGGGCTAATTTCTCCCAACTGTTTTAACTGTAGCTTATAATAGTGTAAAATGTACTGTGTTTCTAAGTAGAAGAAGACATGTTTTATTATAGTGAAAAGATCTGTGTATTGTCTGTATGGTCATATTTTGCCCTAGTTTTTTTTCTTCATCTGATTCAAACTTTTGAACAAATTACATTGAATGTAAATGCAATTATTTATGTAACAATATCATAACATTTAAAAGGACCCCAACATTTAAAGGGACCCAGAGGTTCTTTTATGATTAATTTGACATGTATATGACCTTTATTCTGATTTCCTGCCTTGTATCATGCTTTTGTATGAACAGGCAGGGCTGAACTACTGTAGGCTCAATAATATATATATACACACACACACATGAACAAAATTTTGGAAGAAAGGAGTAAAATCTATTAAAGTTGTAAAGGGGGAGCAACATATTAAAGTCTATGTATTTGAATGCAATGTCATTAGAGTCCCTGTTGGTGTAATGGTCAGGCGTCTTAATAATTTTATATGTAAATTCAAGACTGTATGGACTAGGGGCTGAATGGTGCATTTTTTCCCTCTCATTTGTTCATTTTTTTAAAAGTTTGTCCATTTTTCTGCCAAAGAAAGTTGTAACAGACCATCCTATATACGAAAATGAAATACAGACACTTTTACGCATGAACATTTATTTGTAAGTCATTAGTATCAGGTCAAAACTATCAAAAGTGCTTCATATTTACTCAGTACAGACATAAACAAAACTATTGCTACAAGCTGTCAACTGTTTCATGTTTCAACAAGAACAAGTAAATGTAAAGAGCTCTTGGCCTCTTTGAAGTGAAAGCTAAGTTGAAAAAACTGTCCAGCTGAGATTTGATGTCCACATTCACACTCTCCCACAAAGCAGCATGGTTTGCTGACTACTCTTTTAACACAACAGAAAACTCTTTAATGAGCTAAAATAATTAAAAAAAAATCATATCAGCTAAAGGTAAATTTTTAAATGGCCTGCTTTGAAACAAACATTTAACAAGAGAAAGAAAAGAAAATTGCATGTGTATGTTGTCTTAGGCGTTAAGACATTGAAAAAAAAAAAGCATTTTTGAATGTGCCCTTTTAATTAAGCTACACTCTTAAAAGATAAAGCCACAAAGGCTTCTTTGAGCGATTCTATAAAAGCATGAAGAGCCATCAAACAGCTTAAAAATGATTTAATGATCTTCCATAAAACTTTGTATTGAGTAGAAGTTGAGACTCTTCACATTCACACAGTTCATTTGCAAAAAAAGTGTATCTTTGAAGAACCATCTATAGAAAGCACTGATTTTAGCTCCCTTATAAAGAATTCAACACTGAGAAATGCTGTTAATTGGTTACATTTTGGGATGAATGCTAAAAATCAGAGGTATGCCAATCTGATGTATGGGTGTAGAAACTTTCAGGTCCAGACAAATGTACTATTAACAGCTTAGTTGTTTATGAGACAGTTTAGAATTGGTTTCGGTATCAAAACATACTGGAGGTTATCGGTACTTTTTTAATCTCAAACTGCAGGGACAAATAATTGAAAATGTCTAAATAACACCTAGATAAAATCTGAAATCTTTGTAATCTAAATGATACTAATGAAAGGTGACTGATTTTCAAGAACGTAAAAACCTGACTCTATAATTATAGGCTCAGTTTTAGAGTTAGATCCTCATGGCAAAGCCTAGTTAAGGTATTAAATTACAATAAGAAACGCAAATAAATGTACAGTTTACCTTGATTAATATCACATTTACACAAAAACATAGTTTGACCAAAAAAGAGAGTTTGATAGAGTGATGGAAAGAGAAAGTAATAGAGAAAATTGCATCTCTTTTGCTCATTTTTAAATAACATACCTGGAAGCTGTTTTACAAAGCCACGTTTTTGTGCCAGAAAAGAGAGTTCATTATATTCGCATTATAAACTTTCACACAATAAAACCTGCAATGCTTGTGCTTCAAGTCTCTAGTGTGTAGGAGATCTGCAAAATACAGCTGTCAGAACAAAACCTTGTATTTTCATTTTTGTTATTTTTATATATAAAAAAACTCAAGCTGCCCTTTACGTGTTGCAATTTAATGATGTATAGACCAATAAGGAGTGATCAAAAATGACATGGAAAAATACTTTTACATAAACTTTCATTATGTTTCCCATTCTTCTTCAGGTTTTGTTCCAACAGCAATGATATACATTAACAAGCCACTTTACTAGGAACTCCTACCTTTACAGTTACAGACTAATGTTTATCAGTTTCTCTACATTTGTAATTTGTTAGGCCCTTTTTTAGCTGTATCAATATGGGCAGGTGTTAGGTGTGGGTTTGAATCCCAGGACTGCTAGTGGCACCACTGAGTTACCCTAGAGCAAAGCGCCGTCCCCACTCATTTTGTTCCCCAGGCACTGTGATGCTGGCTGCCCACTGGTGAATAGGTTAAATGCATTAATGGAGAGAAAGAATTTCATGCTGTTCACACTGTGTGCTGTGGTGTGTTCATGTTTGACAAATGGTCTTTTCACTACATGTTCACTGGTGGTCCGGGCGACCACTGATAATTAGGCTAAAGAGGCTTTGATGCAGTAAAACAGATGGGCTGCAGTCCTACAAAGTATGCCTATGTGGTAAGTGGATCTAGGAGTTCCAAATTGAGTGGCTTATTAGTTTATTTGGTATTTGTTATTGTGATACAGACTTTTGCAATACTGACATCATAGAGAACTGCATCTGTATTGCCCACCTTTGCTGTGTCATCATAATGCTAAGAATTACTCTCAGAGCACAAACCTTTTGCAGTCTCAAAACACTGGAGTGTCCATGTGTGAAGCTCTGAAATGCTTATGTTAGTTGCCCAGACCCAGATTAAATCAAATCCTCACGTAAATGGATTTTCAGTGGTGATTCACCACTAGCACTGCAGGTTAGCCCAAAGCTGCTCTTAGTCCATGTCCAGAAACTGGCCTTCAATGTTTGGGTTTTGTTGGACATTTGAGAGCCAGTCCATGGAGCTTTTTGAGCATTTCTGATAAGCTCCATCCAGTCCATCTGTGGCCTGGTACAATGTCCAGTTAAAATCTCATTTTTTCCGTTGGTTGAGACTGAACATGCTGTGAACCGTGTGGGTGAGAGCGAGTTCCTGGTGCGGAGAGCAGAGTGCAAACAGGTCAATCTGTCTGAGACCCACAGTCACAAATACACGCGCCTCAGGTCCCCCGGGGAAGTGATGGTGTTACACTGCGGACACAGCTTCTTTGCTCCCTGTCAAATTATATCAGTTGCAATAAGGCATTACAAAGGGTACTACAGACTTTACTTTATGTCAGACTCAAAATGATAATTTCCCCATGAAACTTCACCTAGAGTCTATATCAGGCTTATATCAGGCTTATTGTATTATTAAAATGTGTTTTTTTACATACACATGTACACAACTCTGTTAACTTTTTAAGTTAATTCCTAGTAGGAGTGCATGCTGAAACCCAGTACATCATTAAAACATCTGCATAGCTTGGCTGTCTACATCTGGGGGAAATGGAAAAATTTGTGAATATGATTTTTCGTCAAATTATTTCTTTAAAGAGTCTTTAACGCAATACTTTCAGCAAACTAGGCTCGACAGTGTTTGTGAAAGACCAGTGTATAAATCAAAAAGCAACAAACTAACAAAAAAATTAGAAAGCTTCAGTTCCACTTGAAAGTCTTCATGGTAACAAAAATCCAAGAGTTTTACATTTACATTTACATTTACGGCATTTATCAGACGCTTTTATCCAAAGCGACTTCCATTCTCTAACTACAGG
>JBBJLR010000018.1:16633241-16638241 GCA_037577145.1 Brachypetersius gabonensis
GAGTGTGTGAGTGTGTGTGTGTGTGTGTGTGTATGTGTATGAGTGTGTGAGTGTGTGTGTATGTGTGTATGAGTGTGTGAGTGTGTGTGTGTGTGTGTGTGTGTGTGTGTGTGTGTGTGAATGTGTACCTCTAAAGCCCCTCAGGATGGACACCATATGCATTCGTTTCTCTTCACTCCATTCATACTCATCTCCTCCTGCTCTGACAGACCCATTCTCCAGGACACACACCCCATCTCTCTGCAGAAACACACACACACAAAGCATTACATATACAAATGTCAGTATATTTAATATTCATTTACATCTATGCCGTCAAAGTGAAATTTGTTCTTAAAATATAACAGAAGTCAGCAAGTGTTTTTTTTAAATTAGACTTTAATTATTCTGAAAACATATATATACTGATCAGTCATAACAAGAGATGGTCACCAGGGTACACTATAAAAATAAGGCAAGCTACTGGAGAGAGTGTGAGGCCATGACAGGTCAGAGTTGTTTTGGCCTAATTCTAGGCAAGTGGTTTTTATGTTATGTCTGATAGATATATAAAAAAGTCTCTTTTTGTAATTATACTAATGCTAATTGCTAGCACAAAGAAATGCTTTTTTTCAGCTTTTTCAAAAGTACACACAGAGTCAAATGTGTAAAAACAAACAAAACAAATACAAAACTGCAAAAACAAACAAACAACCCTAAAACCATTATGAAGTCAGTGGCATTATGTTACTGTGTATATACGTACATGTATATGTGTGTGTGTGTGTGTGTGTGTGTGTGTGTGTGTGTGTGTGTGTGTGTGTGTGTGTACATGCTCTGATGCTCTGAGGTCTGATTTGAGGAATGTTACCAGTGTGTATGTGTATATTCTGTCATATCCATTGGTAGAAACACATATTTGTCCTGCCCATCATTCAGCATACAGACATAAAAGAGCACTTTTAATGCGTTTTTTTTCCAGTGTTAAATGAACAAGGCGGCTAGGATTGGATATGGTGTGATGATCTACTTCCCCTCTGGTCATAATTATGCACCCCTATCATTGGGGACACTGATTTTATTAATGACTTTAACCCCTGTGCTATTTGAAACCCCTGCCCTCCTATTTGAAATGTGTACATGCACATTATTCTGCAAGTGCATCTGTAAGTGTTGTGTAAACAGGGGTCCTGTGGATTGTTGGAAGTTCTTGTGTGTGGTTTTGTCTGCTAGATGGCACTAAAGGCACAGAGCATGAGAGGAAAATAGCAAATGCCCTATGACTTATCAGCCTGTGTGTAGGCCATGTGTGTGTGTGTGTGTGTGTGTGTGTGTGTGTGTGTGTGTGTGTGTGTGTGTGTACCTGTTCTTCCTCTGCTTTCCTCCTCTTCAGCTTCCCGATGCGAGCTATTCCAAAACAAACAAACAAGGCAACCTCAACAACAATAAGAACAGCAAACAAAAACGCTAATGATCAACATGAGTTTACAGACAGCCTTGGGCAGAAAGCTTATCTTAAATGTGATGGGAAACACTTTCACTCAGCTGATGGAGCAAAAATGGACAGAAACGTAAGATAGGACTGAATCTGATAATAAAAAACATATAGATTTTAGAGAAGAGCAGCGTTCAATCAGGGGCAGGGAAATAGGAAAAGATGGGACTGAATTATTAACCAATCACTTATCAATAAGAAAAACCTCATTCATCCATCTGCCTGTCCTTCTTTCTGCTGAGGTTTCAGAATCTAAAGGAGTGTGTTAAGAGCTTTTGATGGGTTTGCACTTCCTAATTCCTAGTACAAACCCATCAGAATTCCTACAACCATTTGACTTCTAAATGAATGAGGTTTTGCCATTCTGTTTTAGTCATTTAGATTTAGCTTCTAATTCTCTTCATGTTTTATTTCATTTTATTTCATTTTATTTTTATTTCATTCTGCTTTTTCAGCTCCTGAACTGCTGTACTGTAGCTCACATATTTTACATTTGGGCTTTAGCCTTTTATTTCAGACCAAAATTACCCAAAAGAGAATAATATTGTCTAACAAACATCAGTTCACCTACACATACGAATAGTAGAGTAGAGTATAACGGAGGCTTAGTGTTTTAGAGGTGTGTAAGCATTGCATTTTTGCAAAGAGCTGATTAAACTTCCAGGCATCACTAATTTAGTTGCTGGATTACAACTACAGCTCAGTTTAATGTCTTTTTTAACTGCAACTCTTTTTACAAATTTTTTATTATGATGTGTTATCTTATTTATTCATATTTAAATACACATGACAATACACATTTGTTTACGGTCTCCTCTGTAGTCTTTATGAACTTTGGCCTAAATCAGTACTCTAAGTTCTTCTATAAAATAGTTTTTAAATTTCAGAAATGACTGATCAAGTGCTGAAAACTGCTCTAATTGACCCTAGGATACAGAATCAATAATATTTTAGTGATCTCACTGTAATTGTGCATTACAGTAGTGCAAATTATGTAAACACATTTATCAGCTACACGCAATCACATTAGGACACACTTGAAACTGACGTTAATATACTTGTGTAATAATATCAGATGTACTACTGTAACAGTGAACACATCACAGTTACTACAGACATCGATTATAAAAGCTTAGTTTTATGTAAAATTATGATCAGATTTTTCAATTTATTTCTAGACATGTTTTTCTCATTGCCTTACAAAGGAAATGGTCAACAGTAAGACCATTAAGTGAATGTGTATATAAAAGTACATAAAGAAGTCTAGTGAAAAACACCTTAATATCTAAAATATACTTACAAAATGTATTCTTGCCAAAAATATCAGAAATCAACCAAAGTGACCAAAGACCTTATTCACCCGTAATGTCTCACCTTCACAGCAAGTCTTTTAGTATCTATTACTATCCCTATTAAAGGAGTCTACCATTGTGCTTGTGAGGGTGATTGCTGAGACTCAAGACAGACCTAAAGATTCTACCTAAACATCTCTCTGCGACATCTCTGCAAAGAAAGATCTCCTTACCTAAAGAACAGTGTCAGACTAGTTTATTCTCAATAACCTTCGGGCTCGGACTAAATCTCGGCTACTAAACAGCAATGAAAAAAGCCATTGAGCTCATATAGAAACATAATGTGGGAGTGTCAAATTGTAAGTCACTTTGGATAAAAACGTCTACCAAATTAATGTAATGTAATGTAATAATGCAGCGTTTTAATAACTCCATTGTAGCACTATTGGGGACCTTTCTCAGTTCTGGAGGAATGCTTCCATTGTAATCAGCCTGAGCTACGTTTACTTTAGTCATTACTTTAACTAAAGTTTAACATAGCAAAACAAAATCTATTGTCATGCAAATCTGTATTTTCCTTAAGTGTTAATAATGAATAGGATCATTAAACTTTATGCTGCTGCAACGTTATCCAAGGAAAAGTGGACAGAGGCCATAATCATTGTGTGCGTGTGTGTGTGTGTGTGTGTGTGTGTGTGTGTGTGTGTGTGTGTGTGTGTCATAACCACATCTTAGGTGACCATCACACAGGAAAGGGTCATTATTAATAGAGAGATGAAGATCAATAGTCTGTAACGAAAGACCCGTCCACTCTGACTAAAAAGCTGTTTAAATCTCATTCACTGTGACTAATCGTCCTGGAGAATGATTATTAAACACAGCACAGCTCAGACTTCTCAGGAACTGAGGAGATTAGATGTTTTTTGTCTATGACTGATGAGTAACCAGTATGAGAGGCGGTACTGGAGACAGAAACAATGACCTAGGACGGCTGTTTGATGTACACACAGAGAATATCTGCACATAATGCTGAGGTAACTTTCCACTGTAAAGTAGTATTTTAGACATGTATGTGTGTGTGGGTGTGTGTGGGTGTGAACAATGTGTGCTATAATTCAACATTTTTATGTATTTTTGGACTTGCAGATATTCTGCTATAGGCAGTCCTGCACCCCTTTCTACCGGCAATGCTTTTCTATAAAAATTGGAAGTTGCATGGGTACAACTGAGCACCCGAATCGAGAATATTTTTGAATAATATAGATACTTTGAACACTCTGCAAAACGATACTTTGAACAGTGTATCACTGTACATACCTTACCCACATTAAAAACCACTTTGGATGGCAAGACATTTTTGTAGTGTGAATTTTAACAAGCCGTAAACCCATTAATGCTTTTACATGAATATTTCCCAGTTGTATTTCATGTTGAAGCCAGACAAAAGAATTTGAAAAATTGAAAGACTGGTCTGATTATTCATACCGCTCAGTCTTGTTTGTCTGTTGGCTCTCACTCGCATAAATGTCTGTAGGGAAGAAACACAAAACAGAAAAATGCTAAAAAATTACACAATAAGTTCCATCATCACTTTCTTGTTTGCAACATTATGAGTCTAATAATAACTACATGTCCACTACAAAGGCATTTGGGTTCTGCACAATTTGTCTTTCAGCACAGTGGTTTTGCAGGGGTGTCACTGCAGACAAAAAACTAAGGGGGCGGGGGGTTAACACTAACTGGGCATCAACCGTGGAAGAGGTTTCTACTGAAAGTGAACCATTCATGTCACGTATGAACACAGCCCAGCACAACGCACAGTGTGAAATGTGTTGTCTGTATTTAACCCATTCACCAAGTAAAGCAGGGAGCAGCAGACAGTGGACGCCTGGGGAGCAGTGTGTTGGGACAGTTCCTCGATCAAGCGTACATCAGTGGTGCCACTGGCAGTCCTAGGATTCAAACCTACAACATTCAGATCAAAGGGGCAAATCCCTAATAACCAGGACACCAGCTGCCCCACTAATGAAGTGAATAGGGAGTCTGTATGGGCTCTGTTGTGCTCTCCAACAGAACACGCCAGTAATTCAATTACTCTCCAGTAGATGGCAGCGCTTCTCTGTGTACTGAGGTTCATTTTTGGTTCATGCATTCCATACTATTGATGTTTTTACATAAAACAAGTTTTAACCCTTAAAATGTTACCAGTACAGGATTCATATTTAAATATTATT
>JBBJLR010000018.1:16640741-16647465 GCA_037577145.1 Brachypetersius gabonensis
GTAGTCAAAGCCATCTTCATTCTGCTTTCCCGTATATCTGAAACACACCCTTGGGCCGAATACAATTTGACACAATTACTGTCAACGATTCTGTCACTAAGCAGATTAGAGTTGTAATGTCTTTATTGAACGAATCCTTCATTTGGAGCGAAAGCCTCACCTCTTCGCCCCTCCCTGGTGATGCTGATGTCGGGTTGGTATGATTTGGCGTTATTAAACCCGCTGTGATTTTCACCAGCATCGCCCTGAGCGTGAGAGGCTGTGAAATATGTGGCAAGGAATGTGAGGGTGTGTATTCTGAGTGGTGTGTGTGATGAAGGAGGCCCTGAGGCTGCTGATGAATATGCCATCATAACCTGGAAGCATTTAATGTGCTGAAGGAAAGACGTGGCTAATGTGTAAGGGGGGGTGTATTGTGCATATTGATGTGTGTGTATTTGTTATGCATGCACATTACTTGCCATTGTCTTAACCGAACTCAATTCCTGTTAAACATCTTCCATTCAGCACTTTGGGTTGTCTCAGTTCAATTTGATTCAAATTAGCTCAGTTAAGTTGAACTATGCTGTATTTTTGATAAAACATGATAATTACAGCATTGTTCCAGATATTGTAACACAGTTCAGGGGGGTTTTGTGTATGTGATTGTGTGTACATGTCATTTCGAAGTGTGTGTGTGTACCTCAGGTGCAGCTGTGTGAGTCGTTCGATCTCCGTCTCCATGTGCTCCTGCAGGTCCCCTGGCCGCAGTACAGCCTGACAGACAGGACACATGGGTGCCTGGGCATCAAACACACACTTCACTTTACCTACAGCACACAGGAGAGAAACAGGAGACGAGAAATAAATATAAAATCAGAATTACACAAAGGACTGCTGACACCCTACGAGGCTCCTGCAGTTTAATCAGAACCCTAATTTAGACTCTGCTGTTTAAAAACTCTTCAAGGTCGTCATTAGCAGGATCAGGTGTCTTAGAGAACCCTCAGAGGTAACTCCTCAGCACAGAACACAGTGTTTCTTTCTCTGCACTTAACCCATTCACCAAGTAAAGCAGTGGGCAGTCAGAAAAAGATCGCCTGGGGAGTAGTGTGTGGGGACAGTACCTTGATCAAGGGTACCACAGTGGTGCTACTGACAGTCCTGGGATTTGAACCAACAACTTTCTGATAGCAGATGCCTAACCACTAGGCCATCAGCTGTCCCAGTCTTTCTTTTCAAGTAAAGGTTGTCATCAGCTTTTACAATAACTTTTTCAAGCTGTAGTCAGAACCTTAAATTTACAATAATCTATGAAAGGGAACGTGAGAACATACACTATCCAATGGTATGTAATTTTTTCTCTTGTTAACAATAAACTGGTGTCTGTCAGACAGAATTCCAATCTTAGCTGTAACCTCATAGGGTTAAACAGGAGGACAGATGTGTTCAGATACACTGACCCCATTTCAATTTTCCTGCTCCTGAGAATACCGAAGTGTGAAAATGCATCACCACAGTGTCTCACTCTAACTGCCACGAGGTGAATCACCTACATGTATCTGCAGCTGACAGATTGGAGAAATCTTTTAACCAAATAAAACCTGTCAACTGCTAGGTAGGCAGCAGCATGACAGAGGAAACAGAGGGCAGCAGCTCCGGTCACACTTTCCTCCACTGAAGCAATCACCTGCTAACAACAGGCCAAATGAAAGCAAATAGATGTGAATAAAACATGGATCTACATGTGAGAGCTACCTGGTCCCGTGCCCTTGAGAAAGCCCTGATCGTGAGCACTCTTCTGCATGTGCTTGCGCTTTATCCTAAATGAATTCCCTGACATGCATGGACTGCTTCCTCATCTGCGTTCTGCAGAGCCAGCATCAGTAAACAACAAAAATCTCACACCTGAAATTGAATTTATAACTCCCACAGATAACGTCTCCAAGTAATAGAATGATAAGAGGAATTAGATTTGATTCTGGAACAAGTGTCCTTTTTTCATCGTCTCTGCATTCTTAGGAGATGTTTCCCTTTTACCCCTGAAGTTAACAGTAACTGCATGAGAAATTGTTGGAAAAAGTACAAAGAAAATTGAAAGCTGCTATTTTGTTTTTAGTTATAGGCCAAATGTACATCTTACAGTGTCAAAATGCTGACTGGCAGAGCAAATTGTGTGAATTACCCAAACCAGTGCTTTGAAAAAAACTATATGCGCCGGCCTGATTTCATCCATTTCCACATGATTGTCATTCTGAATGACTTCAGATTCTCAGACAAAATGTTACAAAAGACAAGGACAACAGAGGAAACAAAAAACTGTGTTGAAATGATCATTTTGAAATAAATATTTTGCATACCTACATCATCCATGTGAATTAGAATTTTTCCCACATACCTTAGATGTTCCATCTCTAGCAGAAACAATGGCAGCCAAATGCTTTCGCCAACTCTTTTTTGCACAATTTCTTTTCTTTTTTTCACACTGGACAGCTTTTCAGCATGAACTCTCCATTAAAGGTCCTGAAGGTCCAGCATCTCAGTGGAGTTCAAGTCTGGACTAAATTTAATTTGGTTAATTGATTGATTGAGCAACTAATTACTTCTAGTTTTTTCACACAGGATCAGATAGTGTAACTTTTTCCTGCAATAAATAAAATGATAATTTAAAAAAGTTTTGTATTTACTCAGATTGTCTTTGTCACATGTACAATTTTATTTGATGATCTGAAACACTTGAATGTAACACAGAATAAATCAAGAGGGGCAAACCCTTTTCATGTCACTTTTCAGTCCCCTTACAACTCCCCTTAACCCTCTTAGTGTTTTGCCCCTATGTTCTTCTCACATTAAACAGCATGTAGGGAGAGAAACTAGAGAAAGGTCTCCTTTTATGTAAAAAACACCTACACACACCTGCCAACTTAAAGCTCATATCTTATCAGCAGTATCCAGTTTCGTCACTGTATTGTACACACAGACCTAAATGGAGTTTAGCCAGTTAGATCATGTCACTTGCCTTTGCTCTTAGAAACATCAGAGGGACATTAGAGGGTCTCCTGGCAGACATGCTCTCGGTCACACCCTGATGCCTTGAAATGACGGGTTCAGTCTTCAGGCAAAACATAAAGGTCCATCTCTTTTTCTGTGCAATGGGATGACTACGCATGCCAGCATCCATATGACAGCTGCCATCGTCACGGCGACAGACTGATTCCGAGACAGCCGTGAGCTGACCTTTCCAGAATGCCACATCTCATCCGGATGCTCCATCACATTACAACAATATGTCAGGAGCCAAAAAGGACAATACTTCAGGCCCAAGCCAAAAAGGACAATACTCCAGGCTCCCAATTCCTTGAGCTGCGTGGAGGAGGGTCAGCATTTCCATCACCTAGGGCCTATTGGCGGAGGGATTCTGTACACTTGATTGACAGGAGCCGGCTCAGGTTGCTTTGGGTGTTTTATCAACATGTCATAATGGCAAACGGTGAAGAAGCAATGCAGACAGACCACCAAGGAAAGGCAGATCCCAACATCTGGGTTTAGCTTTGACTTTGACCCCCTTTCTCCCTCATGTTCTGAAGACCACTTCAGGGATTTACTGACAGCAACTTAAGCACCATTCAGACAGGACTCATTTACCCTGCATATGTGATCTGTGCATATGTTGCAAGAGTGGGATGGTCTACTTCCTTTTTTTGGGCAAAAATTCAATTCAATTCAATTCAATTTTATTTATATAGCACCTTTAACAATGGTCATTGTCACAAAGCAGCTTCACAAAATGAAATAAATTGTGTGTATGAATGTGTGTGAATGAAATGCCTCTGATGAGGAAGCCAAGGGTAACGGCGACATTTTATACGTATTGTATAGCTGCTTGCAAGTAGAAAACATGTCCCATTGTTTCCTGCTATGTATATCAGATTAGTGGATTAACACTTTGGCTATGGAGTTTACAGCTAATCATCAAATTTACAACATAAAACTACAGTGGTTATCTTTTTGCCCTTCTGTGTTTTAATATACTGTCACTCACCTCTGATAGTCCAATAATTATAGTCATAGTTTCATAGTTGTTGTTTTTTTTAAGTTTTAAACATTTTGTTTATTTTGTTTATCCTCTGGATAATATAAGAGGTTTGAAAAGAATAACAGCTGATGTATAATTTAGAAGATATGTTTCTTTCTCTATTGTAGGTTAATTATTTGTAATGGCATTTTTGGTGGTATTTTTTTGTGTGCATAAATCCCGCTCCCTCTAAAGTAGTGTGAAACTTTTCATTTGCTAACATGAGATTTCTACAGTTCATAAAAAGTTACTAACATGAAACGAGAGTAATCCCGTCCAAATACTTCTTTAAAGAGAATGGCAAGACGGTGCTGACCAAACTGGCAACACCACAGAAATCCATAGAAAACATTCTAACAAAAAACACTGAGTTCCTTCCTGTACATACGTTTCAGCTTTCATAGCCAGTCTCCTGCTTCAGGCCATGAATTTCTTCAACCTTTCAGTGCTGTCGTAATGGGAACTACCTTTGAATAATCTGAGGGCAGGCGGAAGGCAGAGGAAGGTGTGTGGGTGTGTGTGCTGAGGGGGGTTTGCTCTCTGGCAGATTTTCTGAGAAGACTGCACGTTATTGAAGTCAATTGGCCCTCTCCACACCTGCCATGGTTAGCCCAAACACCGTCTGGTTCATATTTAAGACATCAAATGTTTCATTTTATACAGGGGGATTTCATCGTTTCTTAAATATGCTTTCTGAAGTGGATGTGAGTGGGGGAAGGAGGGGGGCTGGATATGTAGGGCGCAGTGAGCCGGTTTTTATTGGAGAAAATAATGGGCCATTGAGAGAGCCTATTTAATGGGCAACATAATAGGCACTGTAGTAACACATCTGCTGTAGAAAGTCGTTTCCTTCGTTTTTCAAAGGTACAATTTTTTTTATTCTTTCTTTCTTTAATCAACTTGCAGCTCAACCGCTCTGGCATCAGAGATGCTAGAAACAGCCACATGAAGCAGGTCCACTTTTAGAAGTCTCCCCTACAATAAACACTAATGATCATTGTGTAATATGTACTATGATTAAGGACATCGGTGGGTAAGGAAAGGAGCCTGAGCAATATTAGCCCACTAAATCCCACCGCGCTCAACTCCAAGAGCTACAGTGCTCCCTTGTGGGTTTCAAACTACTGGCCAATACACAAGATCAATCTGAAAAACACTTAAAGTAAGATTTTACCTGTCAAATCAGAGAATTCCTGCTTTTCACCTCCCTCTCGCCATTTAGTCAATATCCAATGTGCCTCTAATTTAATGGTTAATTTAAATTGTAGAGCTCAAGTAATGTAACTAGGTACAGACACACAGGATTAATACGTGTCCAAAAGTATCCAGACATTCCTTTTCATGAGTGAATTTAACTTGCATTTGTTGCCTGCAGGTGGTCATTGCTTACAGCTTGCATAATGTCCATAAAAAAAGCATTGCCAGTAGTATGAAGCACAGGTGCACATGAGCCTAATGCCAAAGAGTCCAATGTCAAGCAACAGTTAGACTGATATAAAACCCCCTACCACTGGTCTATGGAGCAGTAGAACTAGCTTCTCTAGAGCGACGGAGCACGATTCAGTAGCTTTGGGTTGAGTTTGATTTGTGATCCAGAACTAATCCAAAATCAATACCTGATCTCACTAATGCTCTTGTGGCTGAATTCACCGATTCCTCACAACAATGTTCCAACATCAGTCTTCCATGAAAAACAGTCACTGTCACTACAAGAAGGGGGTGATGAACCTCCAGTTCTCTTTGATTTGAGAATCAACACTGGATGAGCAGGTGTCTTCAAGCCTGGGCATCTACTGTGGGTTAAATATGAATTTGACAAGTAGTCAGAATGCTAAAAGCCTCATAAATTTCCTTAAAAAGGAAAACCTTCACCAACAAAAAGGGACTTTCTTCTAAAACATAAAAGACTAGTCTGCAGACTCCTGAATAACTACAGGACACTGATGTACCTCCTGTTTATCACTGACTCCATGTCATTAGTGTAAAGTCTAGAGATTAGTGAGATCTCTGTTAGAAATGTCTTCATAAAGCTGAAGGATAGACATCAACACTGCTGAAAGCCAGGATTCGTCACATTTCCTGTAGAAAATCCAAGAGAAACAAATAAGTCCATGTTCAACCTTGATGAAGGACGAACAACTCAATAAATGAGACAGCCATGATTCAAGGAATGGTTTGGTGAAAAATTACAAGGCTGCAAAGCTAAAGGTGCAAACAAGCACTAGAAGTCAACAGCCATCCAAGTAATATCTGAAACTACATTCCTAAATCATTTGTCAAACCACTCAAACTGCATCCAGGTCTTTATTAAGGTGCTGCATTGGATGTGGTTTAGGCCACAGCACAACTTACAGTGAGCTATAAAAAAATAAACAAAATATTATTGTATTTATTTGAATATGGAAGAATCTAATCCAAGATCAGTCCAGCCAAGTTGTTTAAAATGTATATTCAGAAAAGATTTGACTGAGATTTGACTCTTAGTATTTGTTAGCAACTTTACACTATAGAAACAATTATATTCGCCAAAAAAAACTGCAGCCCATCTTTTGAACAAATTATTTTTGAACAAATAGTCACTGGAAACACTAAAGAGATGAGAGAGAGAGAGAGAGAGAGAGAGAGAGAGAGAGAGAGAGAGAGAGAGAGAGAGAGAGAGAGAGAGAGAGA
>JBBJLR010000018.1:16653342-16684641 GCA_037577145.1 Brachypetersius gabonensis
ATTCTGAACTGAACGGGTAGCCAGTGCAGGGATGATAATATTGGGGTTATATGATCATATTTTCTGGATCTAGTGAGTCTACACAACCAAATTAGAACAATTTAGGATCAGCTTTTTTGCTTGAATCTAGGAATGGCTGCGTATGAAAATGCTGTGTGTGTGTGTGTGTGTGTGTATGTGTGTGTGTCATTTCTCTCTCCCTAGCACCATATTGGCCCTGCATCCCAATACGCAGATTTAATTCACAGTGCCTCTCAATGGACAAAAGTATTGGGACGTAACGTCCTTTAACTCTAAGGTCGAGTAACACTGCTAGTATGTACACCAGTGCTTCTGAAACAATCAAAATATTTAAAATCCTCAAAACACACTTGTAAACTGAGGGTGGTGATGTAGTTTTAAGTGAAATGAAACAAGAAAATTTGAGAGAACCAAAACAGGCACATTCTGAGATCCACTGTGTCAATTATTACAAATTGACATCATATAGTCAGCAGTCCTCCCTTTCTTTAACATCAGAGTCATATTTATGGCGTAACAAAGAATTCACATCGGTTACCTTAGTAACCTGTTCATTCACTGCTGTCAGAGTGAAGGTAAAAAGATATTTAACAGGTACTAAAGGAAAAACAAGTGATGCTTCTGAGAGAAACAAGGCAAGTGCCGATAACTGACAAAAAAAGAGGAAAAAAGGGCCTGTGTTGTATTGCATCCTGCTCTATCTAAGCTCATAGAGTCCTCACTAGTTAGTTATGACTTATGCGTCATTACTAAGGTATTCAATGTGGATATACAAGCAAGTGTGAAAAATCTGACCAAATCTCAAAGAAAAACTTTGTCCTGCAGTGAGAATGAAGCTTTTAACAAATCATATATCACACAGTCAGAATTGACAAAACTTTATTTATCCAGAAGTTCATATTTTATCTCAAGCAACAAGTCTTAAATTGAAAAGAAAAAAAACAAAACAAAACAAATTCCACACCAAATCGGAGGCAAAGAGAAAACTCATGTCTGATTTTACACACTCAAAAAATAACCCAAAATGTTTTAATTCCATGCGGAATATCATGTGAAATTACAGATCAACAGTGAGAGGTACAATAAATTTAACACCACCATTTCAAAACCATGCAAAGTTAAGCAAGGCTTTCCCTGACATAAATGCCTACTGCGTTAGATTACCACATTCAAAGATAAAAGTTAAGACGCCTTTACTGCAACAAAAATGATGGCCATTCCCATCACAGCACAACTGAGATTTAACATTTATCTCATCTAAAATCATTTGATGAAATGTTCAGGACTCATACAGTTATGAGTATGATAAAGTGTGTAATCATCTCAGTCACTTAACACACACTAGCAGTCAAAAGTTTGGAATCGCTGTTCAAAAGTTTGCAATCAATGTACGTCCAAAATTAAAGTGTCCTGAGTGATTAACAGACCTGTGGGATGTTCGTAAACCCCTCAGATAGCTGTACTGGACTGATAATGTTATAATAATATTCCATGGGGAACTGTCAAGGCTCTCAGAAAAAACATTGAATGATTCCTGGTACTTAAAAATACATGCCTGTGATTTTTACTGTGTTTGATAAAATCATCATGCTTGTTGTATTACAGCTCTGCAACTGATATATTATTTTTTAAGAAGAAAAAAGGGTTAGTTGTGCATAACTGCTACATGCAAGTCACCAGCACTATCATAACCAACACACCATTTGAAAATCCACAGGGCTTGTAGAAAATGCTAGCACACAATGGCATTACCATAAGGTTGATTTTTCCTGTTTTTGAGCAAGGTTTCACATTGATGGCCCAATATGAAGCTACAATAAAATGAAGATCCATAAATCAAATCTTTATCCAAAACATTCTATAAACAAACTTTTTATTTTTAATCATTTTAATAACTTATTGTTTATAATTATATTGAATACAATTTCTGAACCACATCTGGTGAATAGTTTATAATAATACTCAACTCCATGGTGTATACAATGATTAAAAAGTCATTCCAAACCGCTGCCGGTGTATACTGCAGGAGTTGCTGGTGTCTCTTAAGGAGCTGTTGTGCACAACTAAGATCCTGTAAACCATCTGCACAGAGAAGTGTGATACACTGTAACGTTAAATAAAATCAGTTCAATAAAATCAGTTCAATAAAATCATTCATCATTTAAAACATATATGAAATTAAGCAGGAAAACAGTGAAATACCTCTGTTGGTGTCTACCTACAAAAATGTATTTTTATTCTCCTTCTTTGAGTGAGAGCATGGAGAAAAAGTATGCATCTTCACACTTAAAAACCAAAAAGGACACAAAGAGTCTTCAACCTTTAAATCTTTTTGCATTATGTTGCATTTCTGAGCCTTAAAAGTACTATTAAAATTCTTGCATGACTCGTGTTTTGGAGTGCTTAGTTTGTCTTCATGTAAGCTAGTGCGTTCACAGTTACACATGATTAAGAACTCTTTTTTGCCATTGTACTCCAGGTTTGTTAGGACGGTAGTAGTGTAGCTTTGGTGCGTGCGTTTTCACGTTTAACCTCACGCTGCCTCAGAAAAGCCTGCAGTTTATCTGTGGAGAAACAGACCAACGATTCTTTGTGTTTAGCGTGGACACGTTCTCCTCGTATCCATGCATTCTGTAGACATTCAGCAGCAGACGGTCTTCCCCTGGAGAAAAACACAAGAAGTATCTTGTACACCCTTGCTGTAACATTTTCAGATAAATTAATATTTTCAGATATAAGACACACATATAGGGAAAGGCTCTCTTTGGAATTCTTAAAAACTGTATGTCAGTAAGAAATACACTATAAGAGCAAAAGTATTGGGACACCTGACCATTACACCAACAGGGTCTTTAATAACACTGCCTTTAAATACGTGGACTTTAATATGGAGTTGGTCCCCCTTTGCAGCTATAACAGCTTCCACTCTTCTTGAAAGGCTTTCATTCTGTAGAGCATTTATAATGTCAGGCACTGATGTTGGATGAGAAGGCCTGACTCTGAAAATCTCTGAATCCAGTTGGATCGGATGGGGTTGAGGTCAGGACTTCCACACTGAACGCATCCAGCACAATCATGCTGGAATAGAAAAGGTTCTTCCCCAAACTGTGTCCACAAATTTGGAAGCATGGCATTGTCCAGAACTGCTCGGTATGCTGAAGCATTAAGATTTTCCTTTAAGAGGTGTGACACAATACTTTTGTTCATTTAGTGTATGTAATAACATTTTTACCATGCACTGATGGATACCCATAAACTGGTGACAAAACTTTAACAGTCTCTGAGAGAATTTACCAGGCCTTGTTGTTCATAGTGCTCTTTAGAAAGGTAATGGCTCCTTCAGAAAGTCCCGGATAGCAGCGCCCAAACTGGATCTTTCCTTTCCTGATGTTACGATCCCTCTCCCAGTTCAGCTCTGCATGGAATGGGCTGTCTGCACTCAGCCTGATAAAGCGTCACAGGAGAATGAAAACTAGATCAGAGATTGATGTGTTTAGCTCCAGCCTGCATCTAACATGCAAACCCCTCCCACTGACTTAATGATCCAGCCAATCAAGAACCTTAGAAGAAGTGATTTAGCCACAGAAGGTGTTGCAGAATATGACTGGAAATACACTTCTCAGGAAGGTAAATCTATAGCAGTTGGCGATCACTCCCATACAATGTCACAAACCCCATAAGTAAGTCAGTTTGACGATATGCTAGAGAAAAGTGTGATGATTTACACATGCGGTACAAGCTTGCATTACTTCTTAGCTAAGTTATCCTTGTAGGTCCAGTGCAAACCTAAAGCAATGACCAGTTTGTCTTTTATATTATTTTCTGTTTTCTTTATTTATCCTTACCTCATAAGAATCCATAGCTATATATAAAAAAAACCCAACATATTTGTTTACTTACATAATAAAAGCCAGAACACCAAGAGCCCAGATATCTGTGGCAGGTCCAACACCTTGCCCTTCCAAAATCTCAGGAGCTTTAGGAAGGACAATGTAAACTGACAAAAGGAACACACATATAGAAAATATACTTCATAAATAAAAGAAATTACAATTAATTCCACAACGTAGTTCAGAGGATGGGTCTTTACCAGGACATTGATGAGTTGAAACTCGGGAAATGATCTAGCGCTAACAATATGTTTCATCTAAGAGCTTTGAATCACCTTTGCTCTCTGTTGTCTCTTTGATGTGTTCGATGTGGAGAGTCTGTCCAGGTGTGAAGGGTTGCGCGGAACCTAGGTCCACAATCTTCACCACACTTCGGTCCGTCACCAGCACATTGTCAGACCGCAGGTCCAGGTGGACGATGTGGCGACCGTGCAGGTAGTCCACCCCACTCAGGACCTGCCTCAGCATCTCACTCACATGCAGCTCCGCATACACATCCCTATTGCACAGGAACAATTCTTTACCACACAAATGAATAAAGTGCTCACCAACTAGCACTGTGTAAACTGCATACCTTAATCATCACAGAACTGGCTCAGACCAGGTTGAGTTCTTTAGGGATATTAAATAACAAAAATGGGCCTAGATTGACTAGTAAAACAGTTGCTGAAGATCAAAATATCATTATTAAGGCCTGTCTAGGCTAACATGAAAGTATGCAGACTCTTTCCCAAGCGGCCAGCAAGGTGTGCTAAAATGTAACAAAAAAACAAAGTCGTAACAAATAATGAGACATTTGACATGTTTTTGTCCTTTTTGTCCTCATCCTTTAAGACCAAAACACATCACCCACTTTCGTGTTATGCTTACAAATCAGCCTCATAACCAGTGACCCTGCCTCTCAGAAACTGAGATCTTGCTGAGGTACAGTCTGGTATGCCAATTGTGTGTCTATTTAGCAACAAGAAAGAGAAAAGAAACATTTATTTGTTTTTTACAAAGTCTACAATGACAAAAAGTCATTTTTTGCACCTGTCAGGAAAGAGAATCAGTTTCAAGAAGGAACCTAATTACCCTGCTCAGGGGCGACTGCGTGTGAGGTCTATATTACAGCTGCTTTATGAAAATGTCCATAGGTCCAAAAAAGGAGAAATTGCTGATCACCAATTACTATGTTTACAATATGCTTACAATGCAAACTTAAAATGTTTACAATTGAAACAACAGAATACTATATAAAGTGTTTGCTCTGCTTTTAACATATGTACACCATTTATACACTAAACTGTATATACCAGTACTGCACTTAGTCTTATTCAGTTGTAGTGTATAGTCCAGTAAACATCACCATGCCTTGTGTTATTGCACGGACACCCTGGAGAAATGTAATCGTCTTTCAGTGTATTCTTAAATATTGATTGAATAGTTAAGTTCACTCCTGATTCTCACTTGTCTGCCAGGTTGTAGAGGATTTCTCGGCCGGAACACAACTCCTCAATAAGTACTAGGCATGACGGGGTGAGGATGGCAGCGTGTAGCTGGACGACGTGCTGGTGGTTCAACCTCCGCAGCACCTGATACTCCCTCAGCACCAGCTGTCTCTGCTCTGGCCCATATGGAGTCAGTTTTGCTGCCAGTGGCCGAGAACTCCTGCTGTCCTCACACTGCATCACCATACTGAAACGACCCCTAGGAAAAGAATATGGCAGGAATTCTATAAACGATCTCTTGTTTTGCTTGTATGTAATTACCATGATATAGAAATGACAACAAAGGGTTATTCAGAACTGTATTTGTGAGAGACCAATCAGGACCAGAGCTGGACACCCCTAGTCCACAGAAAAATATCTGTTAAGGACCCTCTAACAGATGTAATTGTAAAAATGTCAGTGTTTTTACCTGTGTAGTCATCATTTTAATAAACATTTTTATTGTAATGAACTTAAATAACCAATGTGCTGAAACCCACACTATGCGTTGTTAAATTTAGCAATATAGTACCTATTGATCTCAGTGAGGAAGGTGTAAGACCTCTCTGAGCCCAGTCCTCCAGGCACAGTAAACTTAGACCCAGCAGATTCCATCAGGATCAGAGGAATGTGAGAGTCTTTGAGGAAAAAAAGACACAATCAATTAGACTCAATTAGACTCAATTAGAACAGTTATAGCCTCTTTGTTTAATGCTCACCAAGACTTTTTGAGATGATACAGCTGACCTTGACAAGCTTATTATGTCTCAGGACTTGTTACTCAGTGTAATACATGGATAACAATGTAAACAAGCTGAGTTCTCTATTGAGGAATAGAATTATAGATTCACTGGTGGCTCCAGGGTATCCATTAATATAAAACTAGGTCTCAAGCACTTGTTTTTTCAATCAAAAATCCTGCATGTGACAGGACAAAAAGACATAAACACACATGCAAATTCCAGTCAGAAAGTCACATTTGCTTACCTTCATACGGCGTCGTCATGAAAGCAGGAGGAGAAGGATCGCTGAAAGGTCCGGGCCCTGTTTTGGTGATGTAAGCCACACGGAACATGTACCCTGGTCCTCTAGGTAGCGCATTTGCTACGTAGCAGCTATCTGTTACATTCTCACACAACATTCTCCACTCTCCACCTGCATACCATGGAGAATGCATAGTTACTAATTACAAATCAAACTACAGCCAGACCCAACAAAATAATGTCTGTAAAGATTTCCACCTTCCATTTTACTGATCTGGAGTAGTAAGTCAAAATGATTGGACGTGTTATTGAAGGTGTTTCACCTCTATCTAAGAGGCATCATCAGTCCAAATAAGTGACAGGAACATTTACTGGCACTAAACATCCATGACTGGTTAAATAAACTGCAGGTGTGGGATATTACAAAGGTGTACAATCCCTGCACTCCACCGCAATGCATAATGAACAAAAGGTTAATGTAATGTTTTTCTCTTCCTACAGTTGGAAACACTGTTTTAACACAATCTAAGAAAACCATTAAAACCCTCAAAGCACACCTCACACACTGGTATCTGTAACAACTGTGATAGCTAACTATTACCAGTGTAAATTCTCAGTAGAAGTGCCTACTAAGTGCCTACTAAATAACATACATTTTTACAAAGTGCAGAAAGTCATTTGCATATGTTTTTTGTGAGTAAGTAACATGACATTTGACAATAGGCTTGTGTGTAGTGTCTTGGTTTGTTCATTAAAGGGCAAGACCCGCATTTCTTTGGGACAATAGTAGTTGTTAAAAGTGATAATTAAACAAAATTTATCTTAATCAATTTCTTACCATTAACGCTGTGCTGTATGCAGTAATTGACAGGATCACTGAGAGTCACTGGTTTCCAAAACACCAGAGCTCCACCACCAGCCAGCTGGATTACATCCGGTCTAGATGGCCTGATGGACATTTCTAGTGAAACATCAAAAACATGATACAATGAGAATAACGTTCTGACTATATGATAAAGAAATATAATGACATCAATGAAGGGGAATTACTGCAATGATTGTTTTTACTGAAAGTGACCATGAATGAATGTGCTTGTTTGAAACCTAATCATTGGAGTATTATCTTAAAAAACCTACAGTCTACTTCTAACTGCATGCCACTTATATCTGCTTTTTTCTTGCTTTGTAAATAGTGCATATTGAGTACATGTTGTCCTTGTTATCATGTAAAGGGCCTGTTAGGGCCTCTCCGAACCTTTGTTCTTTTTGAAGCCTGGCACTTTGAGAGAGAAGAGCTTCGATTTTTTCTGAGGACTTCCTGAAAAGGGAACTGGCAAAACATCTGAGGTGACGCTGGCTTTCTCGGGTGAAACAGGATTCTTCACAATCGGCCCTGACAGAGCAGATGTAACAACGCTTTGCAATTAATTCATGCAATTAATGTGCTTGAATGCAGTACATCTGTGCAACTGTTGAAAAATCTCTTGTCCTGAGCGTTGTAAAGCCACTTCCCAAAATCATGCAGGTTTTGCTAGAAACAGTGAATCTACTCAGCATGAGTTCACAAACCTTCAAACAAATAATATTCTTGCAGCACAGATCATGTTCAAAATACAACTCCAAAACTTCTTTGTGCAAACATGTACAAGCAACAATTTTGATCATTTCTCTCAAGTGAGATACTACTACAATCATGTGTAAAATCCATTCCAAAAAATAGTAAGTATTAAATAAATACCAATGTTTCTCTGAAAACTCTAAAACTGAAAACACAAATGTCAAAACAAAAATGTTTCACAATTGTACTAGGCATGGTTAGCAGTATTCTGACTGCAGGCTGCATTAATACTTAGCTCCTTAGTTTATTTCATGTTTCATTTTATTAACATTAAGTTCCAGTGCCAAAGGAATTTAGTTAGATGTTTTCAAACTGCGTGTTACATGCCCCTACCTCTTTTCTCCTCCTTGTCTTCTTTACTGGTCTGCCTGGTGAAAAGCTTGGTGATGCTTGATGCTGAAGACCTAATCTTCTTTCTTATGGCGAGGAGAGGAGTCTTCTGCTGTGGGCGTGTATCCTCCTCTTTGTCCTTCTTCCCTGAGTCCTCTCTCTGATTGGTGGAGTGGCCTGTCCAGGACTGCCTGCGAAAAATCTTTAGGAGCCCAGCTTTAGTTGATTTACCACTAGGGGGCTTAGCTTGCAGCACTGGGGCAGACGCATGTCTCGGAAGCACTTCTCTGTTTTCTGGGGCTGCTGACACAGCATGTATGGGAAGTGCGGAGCAGCTTCGCCTCAATGTAACATGTTTTTTGTTTGTGCTTTTATCATTTTCTCTCAAGCTGTTTGTGCGCTGAATTGGTAGAGTCTGACGGTTCTCTTGGCGGAGGGACCTCAAAACCCTCTCCATGTCTTCATCATCAGAGTCCTGTAAAAGAGAACACTCTGAAGCCTTTCCAGATGATACAGCACCCAGCTCTTCAGGTTCATCATAGTATTGACGATGTCTTTGTGAGATTGGAAGCTGGCTGGGAGAGAGTTCTTCAAAGGAGCCCAACCTGCTAGAAGTTTCTGAGTCATGCTCAAGGACAGCAGACTCAGAGAGACTCTGCTGTGAGCCAACAACATTCTCCTTGTCCATAAGGTCATCAGTGCAAGACATTGTGCCAACTGGCTGCTCATCCATGGTAGTCTTTATGGTCTGTGGGGTCACTTTTGCCACAAACTTAGAGATCATTCTTGGGGAACCTACTGAAGAACACTGGAATGTCTTTTTTGCTGGGATCTCTGGGGTTTTAACTTTCTCTTCATCAGTGAATACATCCTCATGGTCTGTCTCAGTAGGTTCCTCCTTATCTCCCGCTTTTATTTGCTGTGCTGAACATTGTGAGACTACAGCTGGATGTTGTGGCATCTTTTTCATCTGTTTCTCCTGGTTTTTGTCTTCCTCTTCATCAGTAAATTCATCCTCATGACCTAAGTCAATGCCTTCCTTGTCATCTCCTGAGTGAGGAGCTCTTGATCGTCTTGTGGATTCATCCAGTGACCTGCTCCTCCTCTGGGTGCAGACATGAAAATGAGCAGGACTCACTCCACTATCAAATGAGCTGGATTTCATCATGGTTGAATGTGCCGACCCTCTTCTATGGCCTTGCCCTGCCTCCATGTCTGGTGAATCTTCAACATACTCTATGAGTGGCTCATTCAGCCGACCAGAAAGGCTTGAGCGCAGTGGCTTGCGCCCTCTTTCCAGTTTCTTGCCATGGAATTTGTCCCGGAGCATCATGTGACGTGCTGACATAGGAGAAAGCTGCTGGGAGCTGTTGTAGAAGGTGCTCTTGATCAGATTGCCACGTGGGATGGGCGTTCCAAGGCCCAGGTTTTCATCCTGTTCATGGCACAGGTGTGGGCTGATTTCATGTTTCTCCTTGCGGCCTACTTCATTGTGTCCCAGAACTCTTTTGCTTGGCTCCATACTGCACAAAATAGTGTCAGTTTCATAACAGTAGCACAGTATCATTGTACAAATGTCTCTATATTAGGGTATAAAATGCTTTGAAGGTGGTAACTTAAGTGCATGGATTTTGTTAAACAAGTGTCCACTCACAAAGACAAATTTCTCATATGTGTGACATACCTGGTAAAATACAGCCGGTTCTGATCTGGGGAGAATGTGGGCGTCTCTTTAAGGGTTCTTCTACTGGGAATCACTAACATGCCTCTGTGGTCTCTGGCTTGACCCATAATAATATCATCTTCATTTGTCTTTAGATCTGAGGTTATCTCAGGACGATAAGCAGATGGTTTGAAATTTTCCTCATCATCTTCTTCCTTGCTCTCCTCTTCCTCCTGATTGGCATGCTGAAAGAAGCCCCAGGCGTCAGTCTCATCATACTCGGAGGAGGAGGTACTGCTGAGGGAGGTACTGCTGGGCTCATGGGGGTCTCGAGGGACTGTGATAGAAATTTCATGCAGAGGAGCCTCCAGAAGCTCTGGGATTGGTCGCAGAGTCAGGACTGATCCAATACATGTTAGAGAGCGCTGGGAGGAGAGAAAGGGGGAAAGATACAAGTTGAGAGAAATTGAGAAAGGAATGCAGAAAAGTGGAGGATGAAGGAAAAAAGAAAAAGGACAGTAGCAGAGATGGAACAAGGACTGAAGGTTATTATTCAGTATATTATATCGATATAAAACCTATATTTTAAGTTGTTAAACCCAGTATTTGCCCTGTTGTCACTAAGATTGAGGATGCCTATCCTCATAATGTTTGCCCTGTAGTAAATCCTAAACTGTTGATAGTCTAATTCACCATTTGTCAGAATGGGACACTGTCAAATTGCCCAGACACAGCACACGGTGTGAACAATGTGAAATTCATTGTATTTGCATTCCTTGCATTTAACCTATTCACCACGTGAAGCCACGTGTGGGGACTGTATCTTGCAACAGTTTGTTTGTAACTTCTTACCAACAGGCTACCTCTTGGGAGTAAGTGTGTTATGCTAGGGTTGTAACTAAATTTTAAAGGACTGCTTATGCAAATGACCTATATTGTTTCAGAAATCCACTAGCTGTCAGTGTTTATAGCAAGCTAGCAAGGAAACCTCTGCAGCAACCTCTGACTGCTGTCTAACTGCCTGGGAAGGCAGACAGAAGGAATAATATAGGCAATTAAGAAGCTTGTCAAACAGTGTGTGCAATTTAAGGTGTTAAAACAACAGTACATTTTATTAAAAAATAAATTATAAAACAAGATTCACCTGCCACTTCCGTCTAGAAATAAAAGATTTGAGATTCTTTGTATCAATATTGTCGGGTTGCTCATCTCCGCACTTCCCCTAAAAAGTTTAAACAAAAAAAAATCAGCACAGTACAATCAATACAATCAACTTTGTTTGATTATGAATGTTTTTACCCCGTTGTCCACCCAGTTGAATCATTGCCAGCTCTCACATCCTACCTTGGTCTTCCTATCACACAACTGAACTAAGGTGCAACAAGAAAAGTGAACGCTAACAGGCACTTCTTCCAAGTCACATAAAGTCAGCCACAGTATCTTTTTTGAGCTGCCATTTTTACAACATCCCTGAACAGCTAACACACTTGGAAAAGAAAGCTAACTGCTTAACTCTGGCATGTAAGCTAGCAGATGGTCAACTACTAATGGTCAACTACTAAGGCAGTAGAGTGATGGGGATCTGTTCTGTGAGTGACAGAGGGAAGGAGAGAGTGCAATGGTGAGAGTTTGACATCTTGACCTCCCTTAGACAATTAAACTTTGCTTTTAAGCAAAAATTTAAACAGATATTTCTAAGAAGCTGCAGCTTACCTGAAACCACTCATGACTCAAACTTTCTGATGCTGAGAGTCTCATCCTGGGGGAAAAAGAAACAATTTTATCCTTCAGCGACACACTACGTTTACAAACACACATAAATGTATATGTACGTATATATACACACAGACACAAAACACAAAAAACTGCATCTTACTCTGGTTCTGGCTCTAAAACGCTGTGTAGGAAATGTTGTGCCTTGCCACTTCTGCAGGTAATTTCTGGCATATCCCAGTACAGGACCCCTTCAGCCACTTTCATCAGGGTGGCACGATCATTTTCCCCAAAAAATGGACAATGCCCAGTCAGACTGTCAAAGCAAAACCACAGCAAACAAATGCAGTTACAGCTCTACAAGTAATTCACCTGCATCACATGACATCACATCCTCACATTTTTATTTATGGCAGACACTTCTAGCTCCACTTACATACAGACATGCTTTTCAAATAGAAATCTAAATTTAAAGCTGCCATCCAACATAGGCACAGCAAAATAGTAGTTTTAATTCAATAAAAAGAAATTAGTCATTGGCAAATATATACGTGAGCCATTATGTTTCACTGAATTAATATATTTTCTTATATTTATGAACTGCACCAGGTATATATTCTTTGTATTGCACTTACCATAAGTAAGAAACAACACCAACAGACCTGAAATAAAAACCAAAAAAAAAGAGTCAGAAGAGCTATGCATTAATACTGGATTACAAACATTATGCAAACATTACAGCAGGCCTGCTGCATTTCAAAGCTACACAAAGTAGTCTGCTTTTAACCCCTTAAATCCCCAGGCTTATTATTCAGTAGTTACAAGGTCTATAATGCATACTGGCTGAATTGTTCTTGTAATAGGTTTGTGTAACAGAATGCAGTAGTGTGAATCCGCCAGTGCATCCATCTAAAAGGGCACATAAATTAATTTAATAAAGCAAAGCCAAAGCACCAGATATCTGTTGCTGTTGTCACTGGTTCCTGATGCACAATTTCAGGGGCCACAAATTCAGGAGTCCCAAAAAGGCTGTACTGGTGCCTAGAATGATCAATCTCCTGGCAGAATCCAAAGTCACAGATTTTAAGCTCCTCTCTCTCAGGGGACACCATTAGTATGTTGTCTGTCTGTAGGACAACAAGCAAAAACACTATTGTCATATCTATGTATGTAACAGCATTTGTAATGATAAATGATAATTTCACTAAATTATTTGTTGAATTGAAGTGTTACAGGTAAATGTCATTGGAAATTAAAATATTGACCTACTTTAATATCGAGATGTAGTATGTTCATGCTGTGAATATATCCAATGCCCTCCAGAATTTGCTGGACGTACATCTTCACCTATATGAGATAAAACACTCACAATAATGAATAAAGCCCCATTATAGAAAACAAATAATGGCAGGAAATCCCAAAAATCATTAAATTAAAAATGTAAATAAGTGTCGTGTCGCTGAGGCCCCAAAGAGAAAGGGACGCGCATGTGCAGATTTCCATAATTCAGACTTTTATTTAAAAACAAATAAGGCACGAGGGCCAAAACACAACATGAACCAAACACAGAAACCAGGGCAAAACAACACACTCAAGGTGGACAGAACTCTACACAGAAGAAGGGTGTAAACTCCAGACAGATGACGGTGGACTGACAACCCAGAGGAGACTGAATACATACATAACTAGAACAATAGGAACCGACTATAACTTAAACAGAAACACCGGACAGCTGTAAACTTTGAAACTAAACCAGAAACCGGTGTACACATGTGAGGGCAAAAGAAAAGTCAAGACAAGGCTGCCTCTAGGAATGTGGCAATAAGTAAGTAACAATAATAGTTAATAAGCAAATACAAAGTTAAAATATTTAATTATTTTAACTTATTTTTTTATTATTTACTTTAAAAATATTTATTTTTATTTATTACCTGTCTCTCTGTGACTGATCCTTTCAGTAACAAGTGATCCAGTAATCCTTGAGAAGAGCATCTGTAAAAAGTACAGTAAATCATTGTCGTCTGTACCACATAAACACATGAACACACAGTGAACACACAATTTTATTCTGATATTTTTTAATATTAGGTTTAAGTAATCTCATCCAGTAAATTCCACTGATTGGTACATAAAACCATCCTTGTTAAAATATGTTTCTTATTTTTTGACTTTGTAAATGTAAAAGTAAATTAGGATGACCCCTTACATCTCCGTAATGAGGACAAGGGTCAGGCGCGTACAGAAGAAATCCAGCAAGCAGGCCAGACTGCAGTGGGCCAGCCGGGACAGCAGGTCCCTCTCCTGGAAGGCCCTGGTCCTTGTTTTGCTCCTCAGAGGAATAAACTTAGCAGCAAAAACCTCCCCACTTGCACGGTGTGTAACTCGCTTCACCACCCCGAATGTTCCCCTACACACCCAAAGCGGGAAATTCAGTGACTCAACACATGTTTAATGACTCAACACACAAGATTAATGCATAATAAACAATTATGCTGATTGTAAGGCCAAAGTATGAATGTTAATTAAATAAACATATTTCAATGTTAAAATCAACAAAATAGCAGCTTTTGAGAAACAAAAAAATTTCACTTGTTATAGAAAGATATTTTCCCAATTAGTTTTGGACCATTCATCATGAACTTGTGATGTAATGTAAATGTCTGGTGATGTTTTCATATTTATGTGAAAAAATGTTCAAATGGAGTGGGGACATATAATTGTCACATGATGAATCCCCTCCTCACAGTCAGAGGTGTCTGAAGCCAGGTTTTGAGTTTTACCATTTTCTTTTCTGTTGTAAGTTGCCTGCAGTTTACTAAGTACAGGCAAAGTGTGAAGTTAGTCTTTGTCTGACTGATATTTGACAATCTCAAACATTTTCCCCTGTTACTACTGCTCTTCAAATCTTTTTTTAAATAAAAATATAAAAACAATTTGTATTGATTTTACCTGCCAGTCTCTTCATGAACATCATAAACAGAGTGTAACTTCCTCCTTCTTCCCACTTCTACCTCCTGCTCCTCTTCAAACTCCTCTGGACCTAAAAGGGACATTGTAAAACTGTCTTTGTATCTTTGTATTCTCACTTACCATTTAAACTTCCTGAAAATGTGTATTTATTTTATGTCTGCTCTAAGCAACATGCACAATGGCTGCAGAAAATGCACAATGGCTACATATTACGCTAATATTACTGTTTTGCATCTGCACTGGTAAGGACTTGTGAAGGCCCAAGCTGGAGTTGCCAAAATCTGGCACCACACATCACATACACATGATAAATTGTAAGCCTTTTTTGTTTGAAAGCTTATTTACATCAAACGGAACATGTTATAGTGAAAAAACAGACTATTGGATTTATGATGTTGACAATGCAGTTGCTGTAATGCAGAGAAGAGGAGCCAATACAGTGCTGTTCAATTCAAAGACAGATCTTGCTCTGTCTCCTTCTGGGTAAATTTTAAGCCATGAGAAATGAATTTTGCTGAGACAAAACCAAGAAATTTTAACTCAGACTACAGTAAGAAGCACCACAAGAAACATAGAAACACCATGTTTACTCTTGGTCTGAACTGAGAAGCTTACCAGTGTCCACTGTGAGCTGGGCATGGCAGGAGGTGTGTCCTGAGCTGTTTGTGGCTGTGCAGGTGTATGTGCCACAGTCAGCTACATCCACACCCAGCAACGTGAGATAGCAACGAACACCTCTCTGGACCAGCTCAATGTTTTCACCAGAGCAAAGCTCAACACTGTCCTGCAGTCACAGAAAACAAAGAGGACCAACAACAGGACAACTATGAGAGTGCAACAACCTCAGGTCAAAGAACAAAGTAAAACATTCCGTTTTAGACAGTAGTTTTAGACTACTTTTTTGAAACACAAGTAAAATAAATGTAATCAGTGTAATTGGGTGGGTCTAAAGCAAAGTATACTGTATGTGATGCCAATGTACCTTGTACCACTTGACCTCTGGGACAGGCTGCCCAGTAATAACAGCAGAGAAAGTTGCCGATTGGTCAGGTCTCACACAAAGGTCTTCCATGGCCACCTGTACCACGGGAGGGTCTAAAGAAATACAATTGCGTGCGGTTATTTGGCCGATACTTTCACCTAAAATTACATTAAAATCTGTTAGAACAGTCAGTCTTGAGCAACTTGGATCAAGCTAATGACTCCTAAAACCAGGGTAAGGATTCTCACTGCTTCAGAGGTTATTAAGAATATCTTTCATGACAGGCTTAAGGCCTTCTTAACCTAGCACCACATTTTGACATCTAGCGACTTTTCCATGCCTCACTGTCAAAAGAGGGATAATTCACCAATATCAGACAAGTCTAATGGACATGTTTTATTTTAAATTGTATTGTATTTCATTATAATATTATAGTTGTATAATATTAATTATAATATTAATTACATTTACTTTCTATGGTAACTGTGCTAAATGTAGAATTAACCCCACTAAAACAACATTTAAATAGGCCAAACATGCATATCAAAAAAAAATTTTATTGTTAAAGAAAAGTTGTTATTAAGATTGTTATAAATAAAATATTAATTATAAAAGATCATGTAAAGTGTCCTCTGTCATGCACACCTGAGTACTCATCCTGCTCTGTCTCTGAGATAAAAGATGTCTCCTTGGATTCCACTGAGGTCTCTTCCTCTGAAACGTCCTCTTGTCTTTCCTTTACTTTCTGATTGTTCTCAGCTGGAGTTTCACTGGAATTTCCCAAAGATCTGCAAAATAACCAAACTTCTTACAGTGTCCACCAATGCCCTTCTTTAAAAACACAGTAAATGTGTACTCACTGTTTGGAGGATTCAGACTGAAAGAACATATGAAATAGGTTTTTCACCAAAGCACTGGACCAGCCTTCTGATTCTGGATCTGTATCCAAAATGAGATACAATTAGCAGCTTTTCAGATACTTTAATTAAATTATCACATTTTTTTAATCAAATCTTTTTAAATCTGTAATCTAAAACAAGATATGTGCAAATCAGTATGTTAATATTGGATTAAACAGTACAGGCACAGTCTGCTAAACTTGTATAGGATTGTTGTTGGAACAAAACCTTTTTGCATAGTTTGAAAATATCAGCTTTAATGAGCTATATCAACTTTGTCAGAATTTCATTATTAACAGACCAATAGTAATTGACTTGTTAAACTAATTTAGGAATGTGTACTTTTTGACGGTGCTATTCCAGCAGTTGTGCTACATAATATGTATTGTATATGTATTGTATATTGCATGTGTCAAAAAAACAGAAAACACTTACCTTTGTAATTGTGAGAGTGGACACAGCATGTGTATATGCATGAATGTGAATTTGCTTTAAAAGACACATATATAGACTTGCCACAACACTTGGATCCAAGCACATAACCAGCTTTGATAGATAAGAGAAGATGGACAAAAAGACAAAGGATTCATGGTGGGAAAAATAGTGAGAAAGAAGGAGAGACAGAGCGAGAGGGAGAGAGGATGACAGGGGAGAAATGTTTGCGTGCAAAATGTATGGATATCGCCCCTGTCTCTGTGAGGACACTTACACAAGGATGGCTCTGATTGGATCTTTAGTCTCCTGCTCTGGGACTAAAAAAGGAAGTGGGATGGAGAGAATGATGTTAAACAGGACGTGTGGATGAACATGACTATAAGGTTTCCAAAGGCCACTACTGACCTGCCCTTATGGCATGATTGACATTCTGATTGTGAAGACACAGACTATTTTGGTGTGAAATGTTTTGTAAATGATTCCTGTAGCACATGCATCATGCAATAATAACACAGTAACATCTTTTACATAATAATTAAAATGACATACTTTTACTCTGACGCACAGAGATGTGTCTGGGTATGGGGAGATGGTATGATGGTCATGGATGATAGCCGATTCTAGGAACTTTACCTACCATCTAGAAAAATGTCATCTTTGACAGAGCAAATCTCTGATTTCTTTAAACAGGTATTTGCATATATACCACCATAGTAGCCAAAACAAATATAACAAAGCCTCAAAGATAAGTATAAAGCTGAACTGGACTCAAGATGTCAAATTACAATATAGAAAATAAGGTTCCCAAAAACGAAGCAATCATTTGGCAATATGAACGCTAAACATTCTTTCCAAGCTGGATGTGAATACAAACACAGTTCATTAACGTCACCTGCCAAAGGTATACCAGAAAGAGCCACAAAACATTATTGCAGATAACCATTCTGTGCTTGTAATAGTGATCCCTGTCCTAGCTTTGCCCCTCTCTGTCATCCCCATTCTGTTTCACAATCTTCTGTCATGCCCTGTCTTAATTTACAGTACGTGCTACACATGGTTTCTGTTTATATTTTGATTCTCTGTCATGCCCCTTTCCATGTGCTTCTGATGCAGAAGGGATCCCTGCTTCAGATCAGTGTTTATTAATCTTACTCTTGCACTTAAGGAACTTAAATTAGACCAAGCATGCCCAAGGCAATTTGGTTCCTGGAAAAAGATTACTGATGTACTGAAGTAGAAACATGCTTTTTAATTTCTTGATCTCTTTAATGTCTTTAAATGATTTTAATGTTTAAAGCATAAGTCATTGAAAATTAAATGATATTAAAGTCACAAGATGATGACAAAGCTGAAACCATCGCTCAGGATTTTCTGGAACACTGATAGAGGAGGATTGGCTGTTTAAAGTCATAAAAGGAAAATGTCAAAACACTAAAAGGTTTGCTCACAACTGCACTGTTGGTCAACAATAGAGGCAAATCTGTGATTCCACAAATCCTCAAATGCCGAGTCTGATTTTAGTTTTTCAGTTTGTGGCATCCAGACCACAGAATTTATGTCAGGTTAGAGATTATATTAACAAGGAAGGTCTAATGATGTCTGTTGAAATTGAAGGGATGGAGCGACTTGATGGTTGAAATACAGGTGAAGTGGAAACATCAAATGAATGTGGTATGTGCTCTGCCAAGGCTATGTGCTTTCCTGAGATTGTAGAATTTCAGGGAGAAATCATCTCACTGCATAAAAGAGTATCTTTTCCACATTTACCTTGTCTGGAGTGGACCCTCCTACCTGGAGCTGAGGCACTCTGCGGTTTGTCTATTTGGCTTTCAGTCACAGCAGGTGGTGCAGAATACAGCTGAGCTTTGCACTTGGCACTTCCCAGCTCATTTAATATCTAAAACAGAGACAGAGTGAGGTCATAGCTAATAGTGTACAACGCCTGTTTAATCCACAGAAAGACACACACAAACCATACTGATTTGGTTTGTCTCGGAAAGATAATATAAGTGATTACTGGAGGTCCCAGATTCAATCCAAGTACCAATCTGCAATGTCTATAGTTTTAACAGTCAGACAGTAATAACAAACAATAAAGAGTGAATTCAATCCGCTATGAATTTGCTGTGTGTGTAGTCTTTATGGTATGACGTTAATAACTGAGGGGTGATAATTCAATATGAATCTGCTGTGCATTTTGTTTTACAATTTGGCAATAATAATGGACAAATTACTGTAATCCATTGAAAATTTGAAATGTGTGTTAATTTACAGTTTGACAGGAATTATTTCTTTAAATTATTTTTGTTTTTCTCTGAGCTATGGGCTACCTGTACGAATTTACATATTATTTGTTTTATACCAGTCAGAAGATTACGAATGAGTGTGTGTGTGTGTGTGAAGGGGTACCTCACACTCATATTGCCCCAAGTCAACTTCTTTTGCTTTCTTTATAATCAGAATAAGGTCCCCTGATTGCTCATTCACGTGAAGCTCATATTTCTTACTCTGTCCCAGCTGTTTGTTGTCCTTAAACCACCTTAGAAATAAATAATTATTCAAACATCACCACACAAAAATGACCTGGAGAATGATTGTATGTCTTTCTATATGTACACTGCTTTACCTCACAGTGGGCACAGGAACACATCTTGTTGAACAGTGGAACTGTACATCTCTTCCTTTCACCAGCAAAGTGTTCTGAAGTTTATCTTTGAAACTTGGAGGGACTGTGAACAGCAATTACTTACATAAGATTTATACCTTGATGAGAAAAACATACATTCTGGAAAACTAGTACAATTTGGTGTAGCACTGAGCCAGTTTTGAGCAGTATTATTTGATAAGTCGAGTTCTGCACTCGAGAATGTAACCTCTCTGTACTCTATTCTCATCATGATTTCAGTACTTAAAACAATGTACATGCAGTTATACAGTTAATGAGTATAGCCAACACTGAATATCAAAGACAATGGCTATGGATGCCATAAATCAACCACTAAAAAGTTTAAACCTCTGAAACTGGATGTCTTTTTCAAAGAAATGCATTTGGACTGTTGCTTTTTTGGTCTGCTGTGTCTGTTGTGGTACTTACCATCTACAGTGATCTTGGCCAAAGTACTTGCATTTCCCATAGTGTTAGCCGCATAACACATGTACTGACCCTTGTCTTCCACAGTAATAGAAGTCATAACCAAATAGCAGGCACCTGAATTTCCATCTGAGATAATGTGACGCAGGTCGTCCTTCACAATAATGCCATCTGAATAAAAAATAAAACTGTATTTAAAAAGTATTAAATACAGAACCTGAAAGACAACCGAAGGTAACACTCTGAGCTAGTTCACCACATTCTCTGAATATTTCAAAGTATGTTTACCTTTGTACCAAGTTACCGCTGGTTTTGGGGTTCCAATGACTTTGCAGGTCAGTTTTACGGTCTGTCCAATAGTTCCTGCACAGTCTGTTAGATTCACTTCAAAGCATGGTGGGCCTAACAATACATAAAAGGAGACATACAGTGACATACAAAGCAACTTGTCAATAAGTCAATAAATTTGTTTTCAGAATATAATAAAAAATGCCTAGCAGAGCATTTGTCCATTGAGTGAAGGTTTAGGTACGTCCAGAATGTATTTTGCCAAAGAAGAATATGTTCTCTTTAATGATTATATTTTATTTTATTTTTTGTGATTCTCTTTGGTACACATATTGATGTTACAGGCAAGGATTTTGATAGATATCTATACATCTATGTCTTCTAAACATCTATGTCTTCATAGACTGACAGATACAGAAATGTAGCTCGGGCCAGATGGAGCCCGAGCGCTATCAGGTTGTGTCTTGTGGATGTTTACTGCAAACTCACTCCATATTGGAATTCTGTTGCGCTGCTGCAGGTCCTGGAGGTCTTTGAGCCAGGATAGACGGGTGAGCGCAGTGTGAGCCTGAAGAGTTATTTTTCTGATTGTACCACGATGTTCATGCCACAGACCCCAGCATCGGTCATCCCCTTCCACTGTATCCTTTAGGTCAATGTCACTCAGCTATAAGCAGATCAACACCAACCATCAACTGCAGAAATTCACATGGCAGGTATCTTTTAAGACTAAATACATTGTAATTTAACATTGATTGAACTAAAAAATGAATTTGGCATGTGGCGTGACAGGACAGTATTCAAGCTAGTTCAACCTTCATCTTGTTCTTGAACACATAAACTTCAGAATGTGTGTTCAGGTCTCTTTTCAGTTTGCAGAAGATGACACAGTCCTTGAAGAGGAAGACATGGCGATGATGACCTCTCAACGAGATTTTGGTCCCAGGTGCTTCCTCCCATACTGTGAACGAACCCTGGGAGGGAAGTGTCAAAGCATGTTAATTATAAAGAGTAATTATCAAGACTTATTAAGATTACTGAGATAACTTGAGTTATTATTTTGCTAAACTGTGTTGATTTACATAATTCTTTAAAAACAAATGCACAAATCATTATTTTTTAGTTATTATTGCTTAATTTTACATATGCTTTGAAGTTATTTTCTATTTTACATAATACTGGGTATTCTGTATCAGCATTTTTTTTATTCTTTAATCATCAGTGTCATGGCGTGTCTTGCTTAATGTGACTACAGCCAGTCCGTTCATCAGAGTGCTGAGCCTAGCACTTCTCTCTCCCTCTCTCTTGTTTTGTATTCTACTGCTTGCCTGATTGTCAACACATGTTCTGCATTTTACTCTCCCTATAAATACTCAAGCTGAACCTAGCGTCTGTTTTCCATCATGTCTACTGGTTAGCATGGTTTGTTTTGTTTGTGCTATGTCCCCTTAGCACACCGGGTAGTCCCTCTCCATCACTGAAGGCACTGATCAGGCTGGACCTGGTGCTTCCTAAGCTCATCTCCTCTACGCTACGGTGGGTTTCAAAATGCTTCTGGAACTGTTTCTGTTTGTGTGTCTGAAGCAGCGCTTCATTCTGGAACTGTTTCTGTTTGGCTGAGTATAAGAAGTTACTCTGTGCTCAGTGTCTGCTGTTTGCATTTCCCACCTAATGTACTAAAATAAATTATCACGAGTATCTCCTACAAGTGCATCGCCTTACATTGGCCAGCCAACATTATGGCAGTCAGAAAACAAGACATTTTTTTTGCAAAACAAAACTGAACACGACTTTAAACCAATATCCCCATTTATTCTTCATAAATTGTGGTATGACTTTTATCGGGTTTAAATCACAATCATTAAGGAGATCTTATTATTTGCAACAGTCTACCATATGCAATATTGTGAAATTTTCTTATTCAGATGCTACAACAATATGTGCAATATCTTATGTACAATAGTCTTATTGTGTTGTTATATCAAGTCATTTAATTATGTGCAGTATCTTATTAGTCTGTGCAATAGTTTACCATGTAAATATCACTACATACGTCAATATTACTCAGCTACTACATGTAATAACATACTCCTAACCACTATTTGTGTTATTAATAATTTCCTTCAACTGAAAATTACTTATCTATAGGATTACCCAGAATTTGTCTACTGTGTATATTATAAAAATTATAGCTGTGATCAGATATTTGTAAAAACACAACACACACCCAATGGGAAGAAAGCCAGAATACACAAACAAGTACAGCTGATGGGCTACCTGTCGGATTGGCTCTCCAAGTCCTTTGAGAGGTGCTGGGTAATTCTCAATCAAGGACACATGCTGCAGGTTCTCTGCACGCCAAGGTAAGTTAGACAGCATGGAGAAGGCATCCTCCAGTAAACAGCAACTCTGTCCACTCTTTGCTTTATTCCTTATCAGCTCCTGTAAAAGATAAAATCAAAGCTTGTCCAAGGCAACTCTTAGAAATGTGATTATGTGAATGGAAAGACTCAATAGAAAGTTAATTAATATGCTAATAAGACTAAATCTAATAAGTTCACAATGACACCTTGAATACTGTCTTGTATGTCTGAATCCTCTCCAGTGGTCTCTGTAAATAGGTGCTGACACTGAAGATCTGAGCATCTAAGTGTGCAAATGCAGTGTTGGCATATTGCTGGGTAAAAAAAAAAAAAACAGTTGAGTAGCATTTAAGTTTTAATTGTCTTCTGCTTTCATGGAAAAATAAGTGCCATTATTTATAAAAGTATGTACTTACCTTAAAGAAATGCTGTGTATTTTTATCTGCTATGCAGGCCTCAGCTTGTGACTGGCCTAAAAAGAACTGAAGATGCATCTCAAAGTCTGGAGCATAATGCACAAAGCACTGGGCCACATCATCATCTGTGGTGCACTGGGCTAGTTTTGGTAAAATGCAGCTAAATACAGAAATACAGTTCAGTTCAAACAGTATTGGTTCGAACAGTATCATCAGAAATTTCAAGACAGAGGCTTTTCTATGCATGTTCTAAGAGAAAACAATGAATACATGTTGTATGTCCAAAAGTATCCAGACACCCCTCATAATAATTCAATTGCTTTAAGCTGCACCCTGTGCTGGCACACACAGCTTGTATAACACACAGCTTGTATAATCACCATAAGAAAGCATTGCCACTATAATAGGACACTTTCAGTCTAAAATAGTTGGCTATGGTTCAACCTTGATCTCCAATACCTTTGTAAAGAGCTGGAGTGGCATTTTGTGATCCAGAACTAATCATCTAACTCACGTATGCGATCCCACTAATGCTCTTGTGGCTGAATGCAATGAGATCCTCACAGGAATGTACCAACATGTATTATGGAGAGTAAGGACTTCCCAAAAAGTGTGCAGGTTCTTACTAAAGCAAGGGAATGCAAACTGTCAATACTCTTCAATTGGTTTTCAATATATTTTTTTATTAATATTATATTATTCAATTTCAGAAAAAAGGTGTCTGCAAACTTTTGTACATGTAGTGTATTCACTAGAGTATTTTACCATTCGTGGAAGCTTGCAATGTCCTTTATGTTGCGAAATATGTACTCTTTCTGGCTGAGAATAGTGAGTGGCACCTGGAAGCTGGTCTCTAAGCACTGCAGATGGTGCTCCACAAAGAAGGTCATTTCTCTCACAAATTCATTTTCACTGTCAAGCAGACCCTTAATCAACTGACTAAGAAAAAAGAAACAAAAAAACCACCCAGATTATGTTTAAATTCACATTTAAAAACGATACAGTGTGATGGGATAGAAAGAGATATTAGGTCTGGTTACTTCTAATTTACCTTAATGCCACTCTGTATTCATCTTTGGGTGGTGTTTTTCTACCTTTACTGGAAAGATCTTTTGATTCTTGGTTTTGCGTCTTTGAAAACAGTTCCTTTGAGAGGGCCATTTAGAAGATTGGTTTAGGGGTTGAATTTATAAGCATTTAAATTACACACTGATATCTCAACAATACTAACCTTTGTCTTCTTCTCAAGGTATGCTGGGGATAACCATCCTTGGCGTGATGGTGTGGTTTTGGTTGGTTTAGTACGGACAAGCCACTTAACTGGATTGACAGAATCAAGGACCTCAACAAACTGACCTTCCTTCAGAAGAAAGGGCTCCTTATTACCTCCAGTAGGGTGGCAGTCTGCTTTGGCCACATAGATATCAAATGTCTAAAGAATAAAAAATTAAATCACATAATTAAACCTAAATGATATTCACTACAAATCATCACATATGTAATAACTAATAGACTATTACCTCAGTTCTGTCTTCATCCCCATCTGATTCTGAGAGTGACTCCATGCCTGAGGACTTCTGAGTATATGGATATCTGGGAGATGGTGTTCTGTTTACTGACTGGCTGCCTGTGAAAAAAACATCTCATCATTCTGCTGAGGCAAATCCCTGATCCCTGGTAACATCAACAGCTCAGTAACCCTGTCAACGTTTTACTATGGACTCAAAAGAGTTTTGCAATAACAATAAAAATAACAATAGAAATGTGCCTAGACTATCCAAGTCTAAAGCTGCTAGGACTACATGCAATAGTAGCAACTGATCATTATCATTTTCTTCCAGTACATGCCGTTATGGAACACTTGAACACGGAGCAACCAAAGATGCTGACCTTTAACTTTCAATGATACAGTAGCCTTTTGTGGCTCAGGGCTCACAGTCCTTTGCTCTTCAGTAGTGTGGGAAAACTGTCTTTTGTCTTTTGTCTTTTCCACTTTGTTTTCCCTGTGAAATTACACAACAAATATATAATCAGATCATCTATATATACTTTTTGTCCTAATTGAAAAAGGTAAATTTCAGCAATATTAGTTAAATTGATCACACTTTATTTTGGTAGTCCCAGACAGATTCAAGTCAAATTATGAACAAATTCCGGCAAAACTACCACCTTGGAGTGATGGTCAAGTTTAGGATTCCGTCAAGTTGTTTGGGGAGAAGTTAGGTTTAGGTTTATGATTATCACATATATTTACTTTTTTAGTTTAGTGTTAGTTAAAGAAGAGGATAACTGGGTGGACTCTTATTGTCTTATTGTTGGTTCTTCTTACCTGGGTAGGAAGCTTGTCTCTACATCAGGGGCAGTGTCATAGTCTGAGGGACAGGACACTAGAAAAAAATAAGGCAACATAAAAAGAAAATAAATTACTTTTACTGTAACGATCAAGCAATCTGTGTAATTGTGTGATTTGAATGTATTAGTCGTTCATGACAACATACCAGAACTGAGTGAAATAAGACTTTTCCTTTTCTCTTGAATCTTTCTTTTTCTATCTTCTGCAGGAAGGTCATAGACATGCCTCAGCGACTCCTCTTCAGTTTTAGAGGCAAGTAAAGCTTCCTTACATTCTGTCTCTGGTCTCTGCACAGCTTGGTTTATAGGCTTCTTGGGATGGCCCAAAGTCACGTTCCCATTGTAACTAATGGTCCCAAACTTATTGGCAACTTCGCAAGTATAGATCCCTGCATCTTTGGGAACGGCGTTACTAATGACCAGAATGCACCGACCATCCTCATTATGGCTGATCTTTGTCCGTTTCCCTGATTTTAAGTCTACACCATCCTTCAGCCAGCGCACAATACTGGCCTTACCTTCTACACTACATTCCAGACACACTGTATTACCAACATCCACATTCTGGTTTTTGAACACCTCCTTGAAGACAGGTCGCAAGTCCTTTCGAGCTTTGTAACCCTTGAAAGCAGATTGAATCTTTATGGCTGCTTCTAACATCTCTGGCTCATCCTCAAAACTTATATCTATACCAGAGGTATCCTGAGCATGTTGTTCTACAGGAGTAACCGGAGAGGTGGTGTGCTTGGTTGCATCTGTAAAGGAATCTTCTTGATTGATCTGTTTCCTAGTTGTATGGTCTTCAAACTTCATAGGCATATCCTGGGTTTTGGCCTGCTCTGCTTTCCTCTCCTTAGGTCTAGTTATCAATGGCTCTGGGACCTTTTTCATCTTCATAAACTCATCCCTGTTTTTCTGGTCTGTAACATCAATGTGTGTCACCTGAAGAACGTTCTGCTCAGCCTGCTCTTCCTTCTGTTGAGGGACATGCTGCTTTTTAAATCTTTGTTCTAAAATCTTTTCACTTTTTGATCTCTCCTCAACATGTTTTGACAGTTTCTTCTCGGGTTCAGTGGAAGATGGAACTTTTTGGGGTTCTGTATACTTTTCATTATGGACAACTGGTTCCTTGTCTTTTACCTTTTGTCCCAGTAATGCTTCGTTTGCAATATCTTTCTCTTCAGTTTTGCTCTGACTGAGATCCAGCCCTTGACCCTGTAATCTTTCTTTGGAAATACATTTAACAGATGATTCTGTGGTCACATTTGACATGTTGGACACCGTTTCTACAATTACATGCTGCTTTTTTCTTTTCTTATCTGACATATTACCACTTGTTGATTTCTCTTGAACATGATTTGGTATTTTCTCCTCAGGTTCGCTAAATGATAGAGCTTTTTGAGGTTCTGGGTCTTTTTTAGAAGGGACTTGTTTCACATCTTTATGCTTTAAGAACACTTCCTTGGAATTATCTTTTTCTTCTCTTTTCTTCTCTTTGTGATCCAGTTCCTCACCATCTACTGTATTTCCCGAAGTAGCTTCCAAAGATGGCTCCATTAATGCATTCTGTTTTTTTGGCTCCAGAACACCGTGTTGGCCTTGGAGATCGACACTTGGCTGTGTTAATCTTCCTTTGCAGCGAGGTGGTGCCTGAGGTGTACTTTTAATTGGCATCTCTTGTTTCTCTTCTATTGTATCCCTGCTTGGGGCTGTCGTCTGCACTTGCTCTACAATCTCTTGCTGGCTTTGCTTGACAGAAATCTCTGCATCATTTACCACAGAACACACCTGCTCTCGTTCACTCGGCTCTGTAGAAACATGGTGCACAGAAGAAATCTCAGACACCTTCTCTAAGTAATGGGACTTTGTGACATCTAGTGTCACCTTAGGTATTTCATCCTCCTTCATCTTTTGCTTTACTGGTGTCGTCTTCTGGAAGTCTTGCTCATCTGTTCTCTTTATATCATGATCTGGGTAGTCCTCCATTTGACCTAAAACAATTTCCATGGATTGCTGACCCACTGCTAGCCTTTTTGGTTCAGAAGCTTCGCTTTGCTCATCAAGACTAGGAAGTTCTTGGAAAGTCCTACCCTTTGAGCGCGGTGGTACCTGAGGGATGTTTTTAGGTTTGGCCTGAATCTCTAAAAGAAAAAAAAAAAGAATTAAAGAAGAAGCAAAAAAAAAATATTATAATGCAGTAAAAGGGGAATTAATGTACCTTTTACAACAACAGAAGATATAGTCTCTATATTCCCAGTGCAGCACTTGTAGGTACCACTATCCTGGCTCTTCAAGTTAAGAATTTTAAGTTGTAGCTCACGGCCATTCTGCATAATCTCATATTTATTTCCATGCCTGAGGAGCTCTGCTCCCTTTTTCCACTGTACAGCAAGTGCAGGCTTAGAAATCTCACAGCACAGCAAGATAGTCTCACCTTTCTTTCCCTCTAGACTTTCAAGCTCCTTGCAGAAAAACAAAGGTTGTTCTGGGGAGGACATAAAAGTTCATAACAGTTATAGAATAATTCATAGTTACTGAATTAATAACTAAATAATAAACTTAGGGTTTATGAGCTTACCCACAGTTAGTTCATGTTCAGACATTTTACCTAATGTTTTGTCCCAAAAACTCACATACCTTTGACTACAATAGATGCTGTGGTGACTGCTTTACCAGCACAGCATTTGTAAGAGCCACTGTCTTGATTCTTCAGGTCATGGATTTTAAGCTGCAGTTCACAGCCATTCTGTTTCATTTCATATTTGTCTCCAGGCCTCAGGAGCACTGTCCCTTTCCTCCACTGCACTGGGTCTGGAGGTTTGGAGATCTGACAGCATAGTAAGGCAGGTTCACCCTCTTCTACTTCTTGATTTCTGAGCTCCTTTGTGAAGAATGGTGGTTGCTCTACAAAAGATAGACACATTATTACATGGTTGTACATCGGCCAGTTCTAGGTAGATTAATGACCACGTAAACTACAAAAGGGAATACATATGTATGGGTTAATCAGTGGAGTCTAGTACCTTTCACATGAAGAGTTGCAGTGGTTTCTAGTGTGCCAGCACAACATTTGTAAGTGCCACTGTCCTGGCCTTTAACATTGTCAATTTGAAGTTGTACTTCATATCCGTTCTCCTTCATTTTATACTTGTCTCCTGGTCTAATTAGCATATTGCCCTTCTTCCACTGCACTGCAACTCCAGGTTTAGAGAGTTCACAGCACAATAAAGCAGTTTCATCCTCCTCCAACTCCAGATGTTGCAGTGTCTTACGAAATACCAATGGTTGTTCTACAGAGAATGCAGAAAATAATACTATTGCTATGGTCCACATCCATGTTTATAATACTAAAACATGTCAACATTCTGTCAGGAAAATTGTAAATACCTTTCACTTCAAGGAAGGCAGTGGTCTCAAGCCTACCAGCACAACATTTGTACAAACCACAATCTTGATAGGTTAAATTATGGATTTTAAGCTGTACTTCACAGTCATCATGATTCATCTCATATTTACTTCCAGTTCTCAGCAGTACATCTCCCATTTTCCACTGCACTGCAACTCCAGGCTTAGAGAGCTCACAACATAGCAATGCAGTTTTACCCTCCACTACTTCCATACTTTGAAGTTCCACATGGAAGAACAGTGGCTGTTCTATACAGAATAAAGAAAAATGTTGTTTCATTCTACTTGCATGAAACACAAAGCTTTTAATTATAGATTAAAGTTCAATTCAATTCAATTCAATTTTATTTATATAGCGCCTTTAACAATGGTCATTGTCACAAAGCAGCTTCACAAAAAGAAATAAATTGTGTGTGTGAATGTGTGTGTGTGTGTGTGTGTGTGTGTGTGTGTGTGTGTGTGTGTGTCTGTGTGTGTGTGTGTGTCTGTGCGTATGAATGTGTGTGAATGAAATGCATCTGATGAGCAAGCCAAGGGTGACGGCGGGTAAAGTCTAGTCAAGGTACATATTATTCTTCTTATAGTGGTTACATGACTATATAATTTACCCAACAAAAACGTTAGATGTAATATTAAGGCAATAGCCTGAAAACAACAGCCTGTTTTGACATACCTTTCACTTCAAGGTATGCTGTAGTCACTATGCCACTTGCACAGCAAGTATAGGAGCCACTGTCTTGATATGTTAAATCAAGAATTTTAAGCTGTAAAAGACAGGCACTCTGTTTCATTTCATACTTGTTTCCAGGTCTCAGTAGCATAGTGCCTTTTTTCCACTGTACTGCAGTTGCAAGTTTAGAGAGTTCACAGCACAGCAAGGCATTCTCACCCTCCAGTGCCTCTAGACTTTGAAGTTCCACAGGGAAGAAAAGTGATTGCTCTAAAATAGTAAATCAGACAATTGTGTTATTTGAAACTACCTCTGAATCATTTTGTGAAGATAGGAAATTGTGTACTATGTTGCTGATTAATGCTCAGTGCATGATTCTACCCCAGAAACTCAATGTACCTTTTACTGTAATGGTTGCTGTACTAACCAAGTTACCAGCACAGCATTTGAAGGTACCACTGTCTTTTCCCTTCACGTCATGAATCTTAAGCTGCAGTTTGCAGCCGTCCTGTTTCATTTCATATTTGTCGCCTGGTGTTAACAGAACTGCTCCTTTCTTCCACTTCACTGCAACTCCAGGTTTAGAAAGCTCACAGCACAAAAAGGCAATTTCACCCTCCTCAGCCTGCTGATTTTGGAGATTCTCAATGAAGAACAGTGGTTGTTCTGGCAAGAGATTGTATTACTGTCATCTATTATGCAGTTGCAGTGCAAACATACATTTATAATCAAAACCATTCAAATTTAAATTACCTTTCACCACAATGTTTGCCTTTGTCTCTAGGCCACCAGCATTGCATACATAGTTTCCACTGTCCTGACATTTCAGATCATGTATCAGAAGCTCTAATTCACAACCATCTTGTTTCATCTCATATTTGCTGCCAGGTCTCAGGGGTAATGTTCCTTTCTTCCATTGCACTGTAACTCCAGGTTTAGACAGTTCACAGAAAAGGAACGCTGTTTCACCCTCCTCTACTTCCACACTTTTGAGATCCTCACGGAAGAACAGTGGTTGTTCTGGAGAGAGTGGTTGTTTTTGTTAAGATGATTTGTGTCTTTAAAACTAAGAGCAGGCAAAAATCTGCCTGAAGGTTGCTAGCAGGTTTGCGTAATGGCATGTTTATATGGGAAAGCATTCACCTTGGACGTTTGGTACATACCTTTTACACTGAGACTGGCTCTAGTCTCAATGCTGTCGGTGCAGCATCTGTAGGCACCACTGTCCCGTGCAGTCAGGTCATGGATGTGAAGCTGTAGTTCACAGCCATCCTGCTTCATTTTATATTTGCCTCCTGGTCTAAGCACAACTGCTCCTCTCTTCCACTGCACAGCGACTCCAGGTTCAGAGAGTTGACAGCACAAGAAGGCAGTTTCACCCTCATTAGCCTGTTGATTTTGGAGTTCCTCACAAAAGAATAATGGACGTTCTAAAAGGCAGAATGTAGGTCTGAGCTCAGTATCAACAGTGTATGCACAAATAAGAGCTTTTAGGTACAGATTGAAGATTAAGTGCAGATCATGCCTATCCACAGTGTTGTACCAGTGTTGCGCAATGCCTGACTCAAGTTCTGTAGAAAATCTTGATAAGATGGACTAGCAGACATGTTAGCAGGGCTGCAACTATCGAATATTTTTGGAATCGAGTATTCTGTCGACTTTTCCATTGATTAATCGAGTAATTGGATAAATCATACTTTTGTGTTTTTAAACAACTATATCAATAGTGGGTTATGCAACA